>NCKU01001066.1:0-29451 GCA_003675995.1 Dinothrombium tinctorium | reverse complement strand
GCCGATAGGTGGCGCTGCATTTGCATTACAATTTTTACAAAAATATGAAATTAGAAATTTTGATTTGAAATCATTTATCGGAAATAAAATTGAAAAGGTTGAAAATTGTTCGTATTTCTTGCATTTTAAACTTAATCACTATTTAATTTAGGTGCAAATACAAGCTTTTTTATTTTATTTTGAAATTCACATCAAGTGAAATTTGTTGTGCAGTACAGTGTTAGACAAAAAGATTCATAATATGCAATTATTGTAAAGAATGTGCTATATGCGTTATTTTGTTTGTTTGTTTGTTTTCTAATGTAAACAAAATTATATAATAACAACCTGCGTTTTAAAATTCGCAATATATGTAGCTAAACGAAATTGGGTCACTTTCAAAGAAAGGTTTGACATGACGAGCCCAACACAAAGTGGGCACAATGTTATCAAAGCTTTAAAAACTACAATCGTGCCGTCGAGAAAATTAAACTTAAAAAATTTTAAATCAATTTTTTCTCATTTAAATTTAATTTCTAAATTGATGATCACACTGTGATAAGTCATGTATTTTATGTTAAATGAAGCTGGTTAAATTTAAATGTGTTCTTTAAAGTTATCGAAGATTTTTTTAACACAATACGTAATCGTTTTTGCTTGATATTTAGTTAAAAATATGTATTTTTTCACAAATATTTTGAATTAAATTATTTACTTCAATTCAATAATAATCATTTCTTTAGTTTTAAATGAAAATTTAAATGTTATCGCTTAAATTAATTTAATTTAAATTTAATGCAATCGCTTGAATTAAACGGAAAAAGAAAAACTTCAACGAAATACTATCCTTCACATCAATCCAAATACACAAACGCTAATCATGTGGAATAGATGGTGAGAGTGTTTGCTGCGCTCTTCAATAGGAAGTAATCCGGAAAATATCAATGTTGAGTGATTTGCTAAAGTTAATTTAAAAGTTACAAGAATATATTTATTTAAAAAATTGTAAAATGGCAGTTCATATTATTTGCATATTTAAGGCCGATTACAAAGGTAAATCGATAAAATTGAATGAATTGGCAATTTGTCTAATATCACTTAAATATTTCAAATTCAATGAATTTGTTATCTTCACTTCTCGACTAATCAAATTTTGAAAAATATCAGAAATTTCACGAAAACAATCTTGAACGAACAGTTTGTTGTCTTCGAGTAAAATTTGCCTTTTCTCTTCACTCTCTTTCGCTGCAATGAACATCAAATTTAAGTATATGTGAAGATAGTCGAATGAGTTTTTAGAAGTGACTATTTCTTGCAATTTAAGGGCTTGCAAACAATGAAGGAAGGCACGATTGTATCGTTTCTGATTTAAGTAACAGGCGCTGAGAAGAGAATGGCAATCTTTGAGCGCAACATCCGTCACATAGCATTTGTCGTAAATTTTAATTGCCTTTTTCAAATAGCCTTTAGCTTTCGAGACATTACTTTTGTGAATATGCTTCTCGCTTTTTTTTAGATACGAGTCTGCAGAACTTATATTCTCCAACAAAGGTTTCACATTAACATTCTGAGCTTCACAGGTCATGCAATAGTTGCTAGTATCGTTTTCATTGAGTTTATCGAGTATAACGAGTCCTTCACATATTGGGCATCGAAGAGCGAAGTGTATGTTTTCGAGTTTATCTGAACACGAGTCACATTGGCAATAGAAACCGAAACTGTTTTTTAAAAACGTGGACCGATATTTATATGAATTATGGTAGACGTCGGCACCGTAATCAATAGTTATTTCCTCGTTCGCTTTTATTTCTCTGTTGGTGTGGATATGAATATGAGATCCGACAAACACACGATTCGCGTTACAATCACAGCTATGACTAAACATCGATGCAGTAGAATAAATGCCAAATCCAATATCTTTGTAATCGCTCTCTACAGCTAATATGCCGAAGTCGCTTTGTTTAATAGATTCTTCATATATGTAAAAACAATTAAGAAGAGTTTGCAAAATGAACTTCCGCAAAAGAGAACAAAAGCTATAGTAATTTGCATTCGATCGCTTAATAATCCTCATTTCTTCCGCAACGGCAGCCATAATCATCGCTCCAATAGTAATCTCAAATTCAAAATCATTGTCTTTCGTTTGCATTTCACTAACTAAAGAAAATATTGTAGGCAAGTTATCACCTAACTTTGTTTTCTCCCAGTCTGAAGGCTTTGAGTGAGACAAATAATTCATCACATTATCTGTGCCAAGTTTGATCATTGTGCGAAGTGCCATAGTTCCGAAAACTAGATTTTTAATAGTAGGAACATGACTACATTCATATTTATGGTACTCATTCCATGCATTTTCGCTGCAATTCCAAGAGCAATATCGCACATCAGCGCATTTACGACAAGGAATACATCTTTTGTTCAATAGATGAAGACAGTGATTACAGTATTGATCATAATAAATAGGTCGTAGCCATGAAACAAATGCTGGTTGAGATACGACTAGAGATCCGATGGGTAAATTTCTATTGGCGACAATCACTCTTCCTTTGTTTGAGGTGTCTTTCAAATTCACAAAAGCAGAGGCACCATCGAGCAGATCATTTTCTGATTGTAATTCAATCTTCACCTGATTCTCGCTTTCGCTTTTCGACATTTTAATACAATAAAATCGATAACAAAGTAAGAGAACCTTTAAGCTGTTGTCGAGTGTGTGTTTAATAGCCTGCTCGAGATCGAACACACAATTCAAGAACTGTTTCATCTGAAAATACAAAACAGCTCTTTGAACAAAGCAGTGAACCCATAAATCGCTTGAATCAGTATCGTCTTTACTTTCATCAGGAAATGGGAGTAAAAGAATTGTCTGCGAGTAAGCTTCGAGCGCATCGTCCAGTTTCTTCTCATTCAACAATTGCCTTGCTTCGTTCAACTTTTCGAATGCCAGCGTTCTGCTTTTGGCCTTCGATCGCTTGAAATTTCGCCTCCAGGCTTCCAGCTGTGATCTTAAATTTTGATTCTGATCTAAGCGCTCAATTCGATCTTCGACCCGTTCTTCACGCAGAACTCTTCGCTTAAATCGTCGTTTTTCTTTGCGAGTGTTGTTCTTAAACGCTTCATTGATCACCGCATTACAGTGCTCTTGAAAATAGTTGAAATCATTGCTGCCTTCGAACATTGCGAATCGAGTGCGCGAATTTGCAGCTTTCACTTGCTTTCTTCGTCCTCTTTATTCCATAATTAAGAATCTTGATTATTAAGACGAGAATTGTTGTCACTTTTGTTGCTTTTCGCCTTTCACGCGATTTCGGTGAGCAGTGTTCGCGGAGAGAGACAATGCGAACGAATCCGTGCGAACACCGCAGTGTTGGACATTGATCAGAGCGCACAGCGTTCGCTTCCGAAATGCGAAAGGCAAACAGAACGCGAATCAAGCCATTTCTTAAATTTAGAGCGATGAATGATGAAAGAGAAAGTGAGGCGAGCGAACGCTGTGCTATTTGCGATCGCATTGCGAACAGGCGTTTGAGTGAGGGGCTATTCAAGGAAGCAAAACAACTGGCGAACGCGGCAATAAGCGATTGCCTGCTATTATCATGCTCATTGCTCGTTATTTGATCACTTCTGTGAAAAACAATACACTAAGCAAAAGCCGGCGTGTAGGCATTTTCGAGATTAATGCGAAGCTACAATTAAATGATAACCTTTAGTGTTGACGGTGAAAACAGCTTTTGTTGCTTATGCTTATGCCTTTTAAGCTAATGCGTTTGCTTTTTCTATTCGCGCGTCCAATTTTCACTCGATTTCTATTAGACTTAGAATGCTTTCAACTCTGTGACAAAGGAGGTAGCAACCTGTTTCGAAGCCGATAGCTCTCAAGAGGCCTTGGTAATTCGGCCTTCCAAAGTGTAATTACTTGTCTAGTTGTTATAATTCATTTGTGAGTGATCCTACTTTGCACTTTAAATTTATTTACATGATCACTAGGCTTGATACTTTTATACAACTAAAAGTTGAAATTATTTATGCAAAAAAAAAAATTCCAAATTTATGTCATATAAATAAGCAAAATAAAAATTTTTTGCCACAATAACAAACGTATAAGAATAATTTTTAATTTTTCTGAGGTAAGTATTTGTCGTCCATCCTTTTAACAAAATTAGATTTCACACTAATAAAATTAGTTTTGATGAGGTTATTTCAGATTCTTTTAATAAATAAATAGAATAAAGTGTATTTGAATTATTAAAATTTTATATTATGTAAATTTCACTGGTAGTTACATTTTGTATTTAATTCAAGGAAAAACATTTGTAACAATGTTTCAAGTAATATTATCTTTTACAATCTCGACACCACTGAAATTTAAAGAAAGTATAAAAATCGATCACACAGTTGTTTCGATTGCCATTTTTTATTACAATTATGAAATTTCTTTTGCACCGCTAAATTTTCGTGTCACGAAAACAGGCATTCTTATAGTAAATTCGAATCGCTCCTCGCTCAGGTGTTTTCCATTGTAAAAAATTTTATAATGCGTATCACCTGTAATGAAAGAATACGATTTTCTCGACGAAGAACGATTAGCTTTCTCTTCTTCGGCGGAGGAAGAATTTTTCGGCGAAGAACGTTCTACATCACTTTCATCTGAAGATGAGGCTATTTTTGTTGTTTTTGGACGAAATGCTCGAATGTTAACTTTGTTCATTTTCAATGATATCATTCACTGCAAACTTCGCTCAAGTAAAAATTCGATTAACGAGAACGACACGCCTGCAACAAACATTAGTAGTGAGCGCAATTTTAGTTTTTCTTGCCTCCAAATAATCAAAATTCGTTCGTGATTAGATCAGATACAGATGATAAATAATTTTTTGTGATAATTTTTAATTTTTCCATCTTCAAAACATCTTTTCCATTCAATCTTTTCCACGACCTTTATTCCCATTACTTCCGATTCCCACAAATGGGAGTATGAAAAAGTGGTACCCAATTTCCATTCCTGTCCCATGCAGAGCTCTAGTATCATCAACAGTCACTGTATTAAGAGTTACCGTAAATCTTTCTATCTCGTCCCTTACAAATGCTGCAAGCTCAATTCAGCTTCCCCAACGCAATAGCAAAACTCGTATTTAAAACCACTGTAAAAATCGCATTTTTGCACCTTTTGCCAGTGTTCGAAATAGCCTAACACTTGAAGGAGATCGTTTTCAGGGGTAAGTTAGGATCAGAAAAAATGAAAATCATTTAATTTTTTTGAATTTTTTCGCTTTCTTCTTTCCTTTTATGCAAAAATTTTTAAGCAAAAATACTTTATATTCGAAAACAACAATATCGATACTTCAAGTGTTAATCTGCTTCGAACACTGGCCTTTTGCCAAACAATCGCGTGCTCGAAACTTTAGTCGTCGCTTCTCTCTCCACGAGCTCACAAAGCACGCTTTTCATGTGTCTCACCGATTTTTCACCGATGAATACAAATTCTTTATACAAAGCATTGTATTGTGATATGATTTTTTGCGGCTTCTTCGGAACTGTTCGCGAGACATTTTAGATCAAAGATAGGATTAAATTTAAATTCTAAATTTAAGTATTATATACGGAAAGTTCAATAGCATAAAAGCTCTCTTTAGTTAATCAACGCGTTTTCTACTACATCGAGGCTTTTGATTCGGATTTCTTTAGCTCTTTCATATTGCCGTAAATTTAAGCTTTTTTCTTTGAAATTGCTTCTTTAGAAAGAAGAGATGAAAAGAAGACCGAAAGTAAGGGATGTGCTAATGTTTTTCGGTCTTTACAATAAGCAAATAAACTTATGCTATATCTGTTCTCAATTAACACTTTAACGGCAAAAGTAGAGCCATTGAAAATCAAGTCATTTCAAGTCCGAAAGTGAGCTGATGAGGGCAAACTGAAAATGCCCGAAACTTTGTCACAAAATGTGCTCAACAGTTCCATTTGAACATAAAAAACTCTAAGGCTTGAATTTGTAAACGAATGGACTTATCGTCATTAATATTTTGAAAATACAATTTTAAAAATTAATGACCTAGAAAGCATTTTACTCTCATTGAACATTGATTTAAAGTCTTTTTTGCTCTTTATATAACTTTTAAATAAATAATAATTGTCCACGATAAAATCGCTTTCACTTTCAGCAAGAATCTGTTGTTTTGCGCTGAACTTCTCTGATCTCGAAAACGTAACATTTTGAAAAGTGAATTGTCGATCTCGATCGATAATTATGTGATTCAGGCTAATCGATTTTCCACGCTTACTTATTGCTTGCATTTGTGAAACTCTGTAAATTATTTCGGAATTTATGAGCGTTTTTAAATAAAGAAAAGTATAGTGAGCGATGTTAATAAAGTGAAATAGCAAAAATTAAACGACATGTGGAAGTTTATTTTTTATTTGAGAGGCAAAATTACAATTGAGTGAAAAAATTGAAATTTATGGGGTGAACAATCTTTTGCAATGCTTTAACTGATTCAAAAACGCTTTTAAATAAACCGCACCAAAATTAACCCTTTTTTGAAATTTCCTAAAAAGATCGGCCAGATTCAGGCTTCACCTGCCCGTCACTACGAATTTGTTCCTGTTGTTGAGATTGAACTCTCAATGGTCCTTTAACTGGTGCCTGTGCTATTTCGTCGACCACTACTTTTTGCTGTTCCTCAACTTTTTTTTGCTCTTGCGGAGACGTAAGTCCTGAATCACTATTTTGAACTCTTTGTTGTTCTTGCACATCTAGCTTTTGTTCTTCTGCAGGAGATTGTTGTTGTTGCTGTTGTTGCTGCTCATGATAATGTTGGGGCTTAATTTGTTTGCTTTCATCAACTACGTGTCCTGATGGCTGATGACTTGGTACTGAATGAGCAGCTTGTTGATGTTCTGGTTTTGAAGCCTGTTGCAAATTATGTTCTTCTTTCGCAGCTTGTTGCTGGGGATGCTCAGGTTTTGGAGCGTGATGCTGATTGTGCTCAGGTTCTGGTGCCCGGTGCACATTGTGTTCTGGTTGCGTAACCTGTGGGTGATTATGTTCTGGTTTTGGCTCTTGATGCGCACTATGTTTTGGTTGCGGAGCATGTTGAATATTGTGTTCTGGTACCGGAGCTTGATGTTGATTATGTTCTGGTTTTGGCTCTTGATGCACACTATGTTGTGGTTGCGGAGCATGTTGAATATTGTGTTCTGGTACCGGAGCTTGATGTTGATTATGCTCTGGTTTTGGCGCATGATGCACATTATGTTCTACTTTCTGAGCCTCTTGCTGATTGTGCTCTGGTTTTACAGCTTCTTCAACTTTACGACTTCTCTGTTGGTTATTTTCTACTTTAGGAGCTTCTTGTTTATGAACTTCCGGTTTAACATCTGGTTGATTTTTATCTTCCTTTGGAGCTTGGTGTACATGCTCTTCATCCAACTTAGGAGCTTGATGCTGATGTTGATTATGTGTAGGAGCTTCCTGGTGATGGTCTTGTTTAGGGGCCTCTGAATGATGAACTTCTGGTCTAGAAGCTTCTTTGTTATCGTGCACTGGTTCTGGAGATTCGTGAGAACGACTTGTTGGTTGTTTAGGAGCTTCGTGGTTAGAGACTGGTTTAGGAGCTTCGTGGTTGACGACTGGTTTAGGAGCTTCATGGTGGAGGACTGGTTTAAGAGCTTCGTGGTTGAGGACTGGTTTAGGAGCTTCGTGGTTATGGACTGGTTTAGGCGCCTCTGAATGATGAACTTCTGGCTTAGAAGCTTCTTTGTGATCTTGCACTGGTTCTGGAGATTCGTGAGAACGACTTGTTGGTTGTTTAGGAGCTTCATGGTTATGGACTGGTTTAGGAACATCTGATTGATGAACTTCTGGCTTAGGAGCTTCTCTATGAAGGTTAGTTGATTCTGGAATTTCATGAGAACGACTTACAGGTTTAGGAGCTTCGTGGCGATTGATTGGTTTGGGAGGCGACACTTCAAGATCTTTCACTTTAGGATCTACTTGATGATGAGATTCAGGTATAGAAGAGTGTTGAGGTTGGTTTTCTGACTTTTGCGTGTCGTGAGCACGCGGTTGATGCCCCTCTTTAGGTGAGTTTTGTTGATTTTGTCCATCGATTTTCGAAACAACAGATTCCTCTGGTTTTACATCTTGCTTCTTATCATTTTCTCCAAGTTTGGGTGCTTCTTGTTGATGCTGATTTGGTTTTGGATCATGCGCTTGCTCCTGCTGTTGATGAGTGTAAAGTTTCGGCTCTTCTTCGCTTGGCACTTTATTCACTTCAGCTTGAAGAAGTTTTTGTTGCTCTTGAACTTGAACTCTTTGCGGCTCTTGAGCCTGAATCTTTTGTTGCTCTTGAGTATAAACCTTTTGCTGCTCTTGAATCTGAATTTTTTGCTGCTCTTGTTTCTGAACCTTTTGCTGCTCTTGTATGAGTTCTTTTTGCTGTTGTTGACTATACAATTCTACTTGAACATTTTGGTTCTCCTGTTTCACAACTTTTTGCTGTTCTTGGACAGGAATTCCTTTTGCTGGTGCCTGCGGCTTTCTTATTTGCTCCTGAGCACGGCTTGGAGCATTAATTTGTTGCACGTTGTTTCTGACTAAGACACCTTCTTCGACATTAGAGTCTCTTGAGTGCTGCCTTCGACTCAACGGAAGCTGGAGTTTTGACTTGGTCGGAGCAGCTTCTTTTTGCTGCTCAGAGTTTTCCTGTTTCGGACTCTCGTTTAAAAGCTTTGTCTCATTCTTTTGCTTCGGTCTTGTCTCACTCGCAGCTAGTGGAGACGAAATTGGCCCTAAAGGAGCTTTCGGAGCCTCCAATGAAGTTGGCTTCTCTTGACTTAAGGTTACTTGCTCTTCGCTAGCGGTTTCGCTTCTTGTCCGCTGTTGGTTCTTTTGGGCAAAAGTTGGGTCTGAATCTGATTTCCTTTGTTGTGTCATCAGAGATTCGTTTTCTTTAAACATTTTTTTCTGCTCTTGCTTTGGTGAAGAAACTGGCATCATCTTATCATTCGTCGGCGTGAGTGATGGCAACGATTTGCGTGAAGCTGACTTGATCGTATCTTTTGTTGATGGTTCGTGAGCACTTTTGAACTTTGAGTCCATTCGTGCGGATCTAAAAAATTCTTGATATACTTGTTCTTCAGCTTGCTCGTCGCTATCGGACGTTTGCTCGGCAGCCTGCTCTTCGACAGGAGGAACAACTCTCGCGATGAAAGAAGGCATCAGCGGCACGAACACATTGTGCAGCATTACTTGACCGCGAGCTGGGGTCTGTCCTTCATTCGACTGTTCCTCCTGCAATTGAACTTGAACTTCTTTCTGTTGCGTTTTCTCCTCACTATTCTGCTTTTTCGCAGCGATGTAACATTCGGTTTTCTGGAAATCTTGCCAAAAGCGCGACTCCAACAACGATGGTTCTTGACACTGAGCTGTTCCACGCGCATGATGAATCAAAGCGAAGTCCAAACAATTCACGTAGCCATCATTATTGCAATCGACTGCATTCTCTTTCATGAAATTGAGAATGACTCTCTCGGCACACGGCTTCATATTGGCACATGATTCAAAATTATATCCTATGCTTCCACCTGCGCTCCAGTACGCCCGCGACAATTTATAGGGTCCGCAGCCATCGCGCGAAGAACTACTTGATTCAATTTTTTGTTGACCTTTTGCATCGCTTTTCGCTATGGACTTCGATAAGCCACTTTCACAGCGACTATTTATGTTGCATTTTGTGCTCGCCTATATAAAATGACGACGTCAGTTTTCAAACTACGTGAAATCGATTGCAAAAGTAATCAAAGATTCTGCTTTTCTATTCTTTCCCGATTCAATTTTACCAGAGAAAATAATGAATATTTTTAAAATTTAATTTCCACGTGCATAAAACATTCTCATGATAAATCTCAGAAACTGATGATATTATTTGAAACATGAATATCGAATGAAATAAAAAATTGATTTACCTTGCAGATGCAATTTAAACAACTTTGCGAGACGACTTCATTGCCATCACCAGAAGCGAAGCCAATGAATGTAAAAGCTGTCAAATTCAAGAGTAAAATGTGAGTAAATTGAAAAACTTTTCGAAAAAGTTATCCACCGAAAAGCGAAGAAACACAAAACGCTTACAGATCAATAGTGGAATTGAAAGAAGCATCGCTTCTTTACGAACTTTTTAAACCGAAAACAACGAAAGCACTCTGAAAACAATAAAACTTTATGATTGAAATCAGTTACTAAGTTTGTTGCGAATGCGAAAAGCGAAGCGCAAATTGCAAAGAAAAACTACTCAATCCTTTCACTTTTATACTTCGGACAACTTTCGCCCGAAAATTTTCAGAAGCCGGTTTCTAACTTAAAAACAGCAGGTAAAACTGGTAGAAGTTTGTTAACATCTTTCGATCTTTTGAAATTACACAGGAAAAGGTTAGGAAAGCAGAGAAGAAGAAGAAGATCGTCGAAAAAAATAGCGAATTGATTTTTTTTACTTCGATACACTTGAACACTGTGATGAAACGAGATGAGTCTGCCCTTCGCCTTTGAACGCGATGCTCTGTTCCTCGCTCTTTCTCTCTCGCTCACTCGCTTTCTCCTTCGCCTTGATCGCCACCTTATCTCGTCGCCTATTCTAATCCCCCTTGAATCTCAGGTTTATTGACTAGATTCGCGTGAACGCGATGTCAATTAACTTTCGCTTTTAAGCAGCAAACAAGAAAAAAGTCCATGAAAGAAGGCATTTCTTATTTTTCATTTGCTGACCTTTTCGGTTCAATGACTATCCTCTAAATAGCCGCCTCAGCAGCAGTAATCTTCGCATAATTTTTCTTTGTCTGCTTGCTTACGCTTTTAATCGTTTTAGTCTCTTTGAAAGCGTTGCATCAAATATTTCTGCTTTCCTAAATTAATTTTAATTTATAATTTTTTATTTAAAATTTCTCTGAAAATATTTTTCCTGAAGCAATAACTGCAGCCCATCAATCAATGTCGATGAACACGGAATAATTTCTCCCCTAAACTTGATTTTTTCGACAAAAATTTTGATCGAATTGATGTTACATCTAACGCATCTCCAATGGTTTTCAACAAAAAAATTTTAAAAAGGTAATTTAATTTAAAAGTTATCACCTAATCAAATAAAAAGAATCGAGTTATACAAATTTTACGCTTTGATTTATGTGGCGCCGCAGACTTTTTAGAAGCAATAAAAATGAATATTTTGTTTCAAAATCTTTTATTTATTTCGAGTGAAAAAAGAAATCATTCATCGAGTAAAAGCTTTAAAAGCATCGCTTTAAAAGCAAACCTTTCATTGAACATTAAAAAAAGATTCTAAAATTATTATTTTTCTTTTCACTACACCTTATTCTGCGTTCTAATTTTATTTTACTTTTGTTGATATAGATCTTCTCTGAGAACAACGTCATTTTGTAAATAAATATAAAGAATATAAAAGTTTGTTGCTTCATTTATTTCGCATTCATACAAAAGATACTTGAAAATATTTGAATTAAACTTGAGAAGAACACTTCGACGAGTATAAAGTGATACTACAGTGCAGTAGACTTAGCCAAAGGGGCATAATGTAAAAGCCTATATTTTCGTGAGAGTTTTGCAAGAGGGGCTTTAGACGCCAATGTGCTTGATGTACGATAAGTGTGGAAAGTTGTTTTCATTGGAAAAGAGGAATGCTCGCAATAAATAAAGTGAATAAGGTTTGCTCACATTTTATGCTTCGCAAACGCTTACCAAAGAGCAAAAATTTGCCGAACAAAGAAAAATAAAAACTTTTACTTTCGCAAAAATAAAATTATTTTTCATAATTAAAATGTACGTGTTACTTATAAGTTTGCGAGAATTTTAAGTTTCGAAGTCCTTTTTTATGAAAACAATTTTTTCTTTTGAAATTTCATCCAAATATGTGAGAAACTTCTACATTTATAATGAGCATTTCAGAAAGAATCTCGGGTCATAATACTCGTGTAAGTCCTTAGACTGGAAAAATACATAACTTTGTGGACAAAAAAGTTGCACAAAAGTAAAATGACACTTTGCTATCACCACTAGTTTATGACTTTATTAATAAAAATAAAAAATTTTACTTTTCACTGAGCTCCAGGCTAAAATTTTGCGTTTTTCATGCCAAAAATAAAACAAAGCATCTGTAAACTCTATAGATTAAAAAGCAAAACGAAAGCTTAAGTCGCTTTTCACGAGAAAATCAATTGGAAACAAAACAAAACTTGACATTTAAAAAATATGAAAGATCAAGGTAAGTAGCATCTTATGCATAATAAATTTTTTATTTGTAACAAGTTTTTGCATTCAAAATTGTAAGTTTTTTGTTAATTTCTCATGGCTTTTGAATTGAGATGCAAGAAACAACAAAAATCATATGCAAAGGGTGATTTTTACAGCTTTGAGTTAAAATATTTGAATAAAGAATTATAGAAAATACCAATAAAACTATGAAGAATACTTGAAAGCTTCATTGAAAGAATGATCATAATTGTTTTAAACTCTTTTTATAATCAATCGAAAAATATATCACATTGTTCTATTAAAACCTGTAAGCATTAGACAGTGTCAATCATTTTTATTATTGTATACACATACAAAAAAAGCTAACAAGTAATCGAAAGTTGTAAAGCTTTTAATCTTATCTTTGTTGTTAATTTTTAATGAACGAAATTGTTGGCCAAGCGTTAAAACAAATCTGATTAAAGCATCAGACTTTAAGTATAAGAAAATGCGGCTCATTTCTGTGATTTCATTTGTTAGACGCTGCATGCATTTATCACTAATTATTAAAACTGTTCAAATTATTCTTATTAATTTTTAAAAAATACAGCAGATAAAACAACAAAGCAGCTACATCGCCATTTTAAGGGGTTCGTAGCAAGCGAGCGACATAGCTATACCCCTCTTTTTTCACATGGCCGACAGCTTTTTTGTTTTCTTTACCCAATCGCTTTAACAGAAGCAAAATCAATACTCAATCAAATGAAGTAAATTCTAAATTAAAAATTTTAAATTCAAGATCTCAGAATTTCTATTGTGATATATGTTTTAAGAGTTTGTATTTTTTGCAAATATTTTATACAGTAAACTCGACAAAATCTTTACAATCTCTAATGAGCATGCAATGTCCAACCTTACAAATAGTGGGAAAATTTTATAGCTCTTACTGTAATTAAAATTTTTTAGTTTATTTATTGCTTTAAAAAATGCGCTTTAAAATTAAAAGGGACTTTTAAAAAATAACGTCTCTTAATTTGCTGCTATTATTTTAAATTTCGTAACCAAATTCTTCGAAGTTTGCTAATTTGCCAGAACAAGTGCAAATTCCCAATGTGCGCTCTTATTCAGCGACATAGTGGCGTATCTATTCATTATCTTCGTCTGTATTTTAACATTGAACTGACAAAGAGATGTCTTGCTGTGAGACAAGGTTAAATATTTTGATCGGAGGGCAAGTTAATGAAACCTTATGGCAACTCAGTAAAATGTTCACTATGAAGTGCTTATCGATATTAAATTTTACCCTTCTGATCAATTTCACACTTATGTTCCGCAAATTTGTTACACATTTGATATATAATATAAATATCTCAATTAATTAACGACAGACCTTTAAAAACTTTATTTACTTGACTTCAAAACACTGCAAAACAATTCGTCTTTAAGAGTAAAAAATTTTAAATTAATAAATGATAAGAATAATTTCTCGAATTTTCTACATAAATTTAGAAACTTATTTTTATATCAAGTTCAGTTATTTTGCTTGATGAAAATTTTCTTTTAATTCAGAAAAGCTTTTGAGTTTACAGTCTGAATTCAGTCTCTCAGCCCTAAATTATCAAACAATTCGTTTTCATCATAATTTCATAAAAAAATTTAACAAACTTCTAAACACAATGCTCAAATGTAGTTATACCTAAAAACACTTTTTTACTAAAATAAGAACTTAATTGAAGTTTGGAACAATTGTACAAATGAAAAGATTTATTTAAGTCAAAGAATGAGGTACCTAATTGCGAAATTAAGCACTGCTTGCATAATTGGGAAAACGCTTTCACTCGATCCGAATTATATTTTTGTACTCAAAATGACATGCTTATAAATACATAATTCAAGTTTTAAATATAAAATGCTATTTAAAAATAAAATTTCATTCATCATCCTCTTTATTGTTTTACAATCACGACAAACGTGGTTCAATGTCGATACAAAGTAGCAGCACTGGCCCATTGTTTTTGGCATATAAATAAACTATTCATCAAAATCTCGTAGTATTCAGGGCGTTAAAATTTTAATATGAAGCTTGAATACACACTTTCCAGATTGATTAGCGATCATTATCAAAATTAACATTTTGAGGAAAAGTTTGAAAAAAAAATCATAAAACAATGTGAAAAAATTGAATTTGAATCTCGGTCATCACTCTTCGATTGATTTTTTGCATGGTTAAATTTGATGTGAATCTGAGGTTAAAAAAGAGTAAAAAAGCTTTTCAACATTCGAATGAATTAATGAATTTATAGGTCAGCTTTGTTTTATTTTCAAGATAAAAAAAACGAACTCTGTTCACTTTTCAAATTTCCAGCTCTGTGCATCACTTTTCACACAAATCTGCTTTGAAAATTTGCGAATGCTGAAAAAAGTAAAATGAATTTTATTATTTGCTAGAGAGAAAGAGAGAGAGAGAGAGAGAGAAAGAGCAATTGTGATACTCAGAACGCTATTATTGTTCAGTAATTACTACAGTTCAAATTACTGCATCCATTAGACAAAGACTTGAATAGCGTTACTTGTTTCCAGCTGCTTTATTATAATGAACACCTTTATAGTAAACAAAATTATATATATGCGTGTGTACACTGCCCGTTCACGTAAATACCCTTCGCATTTTTCGCTAATTTAGAAAAATGAAAATTGCTTGAAAAGTTCTTAAAATAGGCGAGAACACGTTAACGTGCAGTGCACATTTCGATACTCGCTTTGAAGTAAACATTTTCAAATTATTTTGTCAAGGCTGTGGATTTTCTCAGAAGCACGTTCAACACCTGACAGTAGCCTTTGTTTGGCTCCGCTTTCTCCGCCATTCTTCGAAATGTGAGTTTTCCGATTCTCAGTCTATAAATGGTATATTGGCCTGAAATTAGCGAGCAGCAAAAGATTAATGTATTTGTGCTCATCGGATCAGAAGAACACATAACACACATAATATTTGCTTTACATAACAAAGCTCATAAAGTGTGTATATTCACATTTTGATAGGGGTCAATGACTGCCAGGTTTTTTATTACTACTCGCTGCTTTTGCATTCGCATTCGCCAATAGAAGAACATGCTGCTCTCCACTCGCTCTCTCCCTCTCCCTCTTCTCTCGCTTTTACCATTCCTCCATATTTTTCTTTCATCTCCCAAAAAGTGATTCTCATGCGGTGTGTGTGTGTGTGTGTGTGTGTGTGTTATGCCTTGGAGCAGTTTGTTTGCCACCGATTTATTCAAACTTGAATTCCTTTCGCAAACATTACGAGAGTTGTGATCAAAAAAAAAGTTTTACGAACAATTCACGCCGATCGATCTATTCTATAACTATTCGCTTCTTTCATCCGTCGACAACATGTAAAAACCGTTCTGATGTTAATTGTCAATAAACAGTTTATAGCTTTATTCAGTGAATGAAATTTTTGTCAAATACAAAATTCCAGAAACGATGCGCTCGAGCAATGCTTCGCAAATGGGTCCACAACCAATGCGAACACCGGCCGCATGGTATCATCGCGATGTACATCTTTCGCGACCGAATTCGCGTCAACCGCCACCAGTTCAGTATGGACAGCAAGCAGCAGTTGTGAATCCGCGTACTTCTTCACCATCGTTGACAACCACTTCCTCCGACGATCGCGAAGAAGTGCCGATTGTCCGTCATCCTATGAAGCGGCAAAGGTTGGTAGCATAAATTGTTTCCCCTTTCTTTTCTAAAAGTTTTTTGGTTATTTGATTTTGAAAAAGTGAATTTAAATATGAAAAACAAATTGTCGCAAGCATCAGCATGAAAGTGCTGATTAAGAACAAATTTTTTCGAGGACCAGTTTTAAGTTTACATTAGCATAAAGTTAATATTAACAGACGAAAACATATTTCAATAATTTGATTTATTTTGAAGCAACGATGACTTTTCATTTGCTGCACACGCACATGCATATAATTGAAGAAAAGATTTATCGCGAAGTAAGCAGAAACTTTTTCACTCGGAAGCGTTTGTATAATTAAGCGAATTCTCGAAATTTAATTTGCTTGAAAATTTTTGAGCTTATTTTTTGTTTGCATCTCATTTTTAAAAAAAAAGTTTTCTGAAATTTGAAAATTAGTTTAAAGAACCTTTAACTGAGAGTACGAGCTATTCAATTTCCTCTGAAAAGGAGTGACAATTCAACATTTATCAAGTGGTTTTTCAGTGTCAATAAAAAATCGCATTTAAAAATGCGTATTCTAGAGTATCATTGCGGCCTTTTAACCCAAATTATGTTTTCAATTTTACGATCAAATCACACCAAATCATTTCTCGACGATTTTTCTTTTCTTTCTCTCTCTCTCTCTCCTCGAACCTTGAATCGATAATTTTCTTATTTAGTTTGCAGCAAACTTCCATTTTCTTGAGAATCGTGCTTTTTTGCTCGAGTAGTAGAAAGAAAGCTGCTTCTAATTAAAAAGTGTAAAGATTGTGCAAATTAAATTATGACCAAGCAAGAATGTGGATGCGAAAACAACTCAACCAAAACTTACAAAGTTTCTAATTTCATTAGCATAAAAAAGTTTTTTACTCACGAAAATTCATTGATAAATCACTTGAGAAGAAAACGATTAGATTTTACTGACCTTTCATATTCAATGTTTCGATAACTCTTAATTTTTTTGCGGCTCGCCTCGCCGAAGCTGAATTTTGAAACTCTCGCGAAATATTTTCCGCAGTTTTGAGGTCAAAGAGGCTTGTTTAATTGTTAATAAAAGAAATTTTATTTGCTTCGTGTTCTTTAAATGAGAAAAATCGCTTAAATAAAAGTTTGCTTTAAATAAAGTCCGTTGCGCCGAAATGAGGTTTCGAGTGAAACATGTATGTCAAACTTTGTTTTTTCTCACAGTATTCAATCGCAAAGTCAGCAAACAGTCGACCGACGATCAGTTATCAGTCGCATTAGTCGAGCAGCTGCAAATGGTCAACAAATTTACGGACAGTCGGCGATGATCAATGGAGACGCCAACCTTACTTATGCTTCTTCACCTTCGCATCCACCGGCAACGTCGACTGTGACCATGTATCGTACAGGAACTTTACGTTCAAGTCGAAGTGTTCCCGGCTTCGTAATGACCACAATGACTACTTGGGATGGCGAACCATGTCCAGTTCATGGTACAAATAGTCCAAGTCGAGCTCTTTCGATGTCGCCTGTTTCGCTGCCCCCTCCAATGACGGTCAAACGTTACAATTCAGTCGCTGATTTACGTGGTACAAACAACAGTTTCTTTCCAATGATGACCATTGTTCCGCCTTCTATAAATGGTGATGTAGGTGGCAACAAGTTCCCTATAGCGCAAATGGCTGCTAATCCGCAACGGCCACTATTTGTGCCCGCATTTTCGGAACATCATTTACCCCTGCGTGACCATTACAAAGTGTCACCCGCGCCGATTCAACCGATGCTGTCATCAAAACTAAAGCAACAAGAAGCATATGGCGGCGAAGATGTATGCTGCAGAGGTCATCTTATCGTATTGTGGATAATTTTGGGAGTCGTGACAATCGGTGTCATCTCGGGTATTATTTTGGGTGTTACTGTGAATTAAACAATTTTCAAATCGCACTGGTTTGTAAAGTGACTTTAATATTTGAATGCAAATTTCACAATTTCATATTTTAGCTACTATTACCTGAAATTATTTTTATATTTCCGAACAATATTTCGAGTTTTTGAAACCTCGATAGTTTATCGAATTTTGTAATCTGTAGTAAACAACCGCTGCGTTAGAATCGTAAAGTGAGCGCAATTTTCTTGTCTGAAGCATGAACTTTCAGAAAACATTTCTACAGAATCTATAGTTGAAAAAATTAGAAATCGAAATTACACACATAAAAGTGAATTAAACGAAATTTTAACTTTCGATGAAAACTTCCGCGTTTCGAAAACTCGATAAAAACGTCTAACGGTTTTGATACTTAAGCTGAACGCATCGTTTCGATTCTTCATTTTGTTTAATGAAGAAGATGTTTAAGCTTAGCGCTTAATTTCTCGGCCGAAAGGTTAATTCGCTTTGCGAGAGTGTTTTTCAAAAATCGAATGAGAAAAAAAATGTATTGCGATTTTGGTTTGAATTTAGTCAAAATTATTATATTATCTTGATGAAATCGGTGCTCTCTTGAGGAAAAAGAAAAAGAGAAAATCGTGTGGGCTTAAAAAATCTTTGAGGAAAAAAATTTTCGTCTATTTTTTACGCGTTTTTTTTTGTTTGATTGAAAAAATTAAATTGCAAAATAACACGAACGCTATGTAGTACCACTTTTTGTACAAAATGCTTTTTTGTAGACATATTTATTTTTTTATGCAATAAAAAAATTTTTTAACAGAAATTTAAATTGTAACTAAAATTAAAAATAAAATTTGATTCGTGCGTGGGTTTCTCGTTCGTTATAATTTTATATTCATATTCAAAATTGAAAGTAAAATCAAATTGTTATTTAGATTCTATTTTTAAACGTCAAATAAAGTGGAAAGCATCTCATAAATTTTAATTTCATAATTACAAACAAAAAAATAAACAACAAATACGAATGAATTGGAACACTATGATATTAAACTACACGAAACATTTCCTGTGAGATTTACTTACTAATCAGACGCGGAAATTGTTTTCAATTATACAGTCGCAAATTTCTTGCTCTGTCAAACAATATTTCGCAGCGGACTATATTTCCGTTCATTTTCGCTGGAAATTAAAATCTCTAATCACGAGAATTGTGTATCGCAATTCCCACATTTTCTTTCTTTTTTGGAGAAAAACAAACCAAATGATAATTTTTGACAATTCGTGTCCGTTGAAATTTTATTTTTGTTTGAGCAGATAAAGTTAATTAGAAATTGTTCTTCTAATTTCTTTTTGTTTCCCATTGTTTAATAATTCGTTTTCAACGCTAACGTTCATCGAAAATCATGCTTAAATTGCTCGAAGCGTTTTCGCTGTGAAAATTGTGCGATAGAAAAATTCATTATTGAATAATAAAGAATCGATAATTTGCATCGTGTTTTTAATGCCTTTATGCACTCGCTATATATGTCAATAGTAGTGATTTTAATTCAATGAGTTTCTAAATAAATGTATGAAAAAAGTGATGTGAGAATATGTCTTCGACGATAATGCTTAAAAATTAGTTCATAACACTACCTTTCAAGATAAATTTGAATTTTATTTCGAGCTTTGCCAATCTCCAATGAGAATGTTTTCTTTCATTGAGAGTATTTGAAGATCGCTTCTTTGCGATTGAGAAAAATTTTTTAGTCAATTGTGAACAAATAAAAAAATGAGCATAATGCTGACATAATTTTTTCATTTTATTATCAAGACGTGCTCTGTATTGTTCGAATATTCTTTCGAATAGGTCAAACACATTTCAACATTGTTTTCTTATTTTTCACCTCAAATCGGATACGAACGTGAAATTTAAGCTCGCATTATGTCTGCTAGCCGGCCGTCGTTGTTTTTTTGCTTTTCTCGGTATACAAAACTTTTTGACACACATTTCATTTTTACGCTGTCAAAATAAGTAATCGGAATCACGTCTTCGCATTGTTGTGAAACACTACAAAAATTATAAATAAAGCTAATCTGTACTTTTAGGCAATTGTTACTTATTTATTCTCCGCTTTAAGACATAAAACAATAATCGATAATCGTGATTGCGATTGTTTTTGTTTTTTTTACTGTGAGAATTTTCAAATCAATAGTTCGCAATCGTTAGCGAAACACGGTGCTTTATTTATATGCGTTTTGTTTACAAAATGCTGCTTCAATAATTTCGATTCCTTTTCTTCTTCTTATTTCTGTTGCACTTTACTATCGAAACGGAAATTTCAAAGCGAAACCGTGGAAAGAGCACGAAAGTACACGATTCTTTGTTTTTTTGCTTTCTTGCTTTTCTTTTTTCTGAGTGAAGTGAGTTTCAACGAACTTTCCACAAACAAATGAGACGCAATTTAGTTCGCTCTCTCTCTCTCTCTCTCTCTCGTAATCTCCATTTTTTGCATACAATTATTAGCCGTAATCGTGTACGGTCGGTTAGTGGCGAGGAACAGATTCACTGTCGTTTAATGCCATTAATTAACTTTTACATACATGAAAATCATACACGACTTTGAGCGATTACGCAAGAAATGACTCGTATTAAGAGAAGCACAGAATGACTCCAATAAAAACTATTCGAAAAGCAAAGCAAGTGATAGCGAATTGAAATGAATTTTGTATTTTCAAAAATCGAAAAGTTTTTGAGACTCTGTTTGCGTGTATACCGCGCTCTTGCGGCTGGTTTAAGAGCGACTATTGTTAGTTTTTACCAGAATAACCAAACATCCTTGAACTTTGCATTTCAAAATGAGTGCGAAAATTAAACTTCGCATTTAAATAAGCGAAATCGCCACAATTTTTGCATTATCTACTGTTCACTGAATTTAATAACGGTTCCGTTTTCTTAATGCATCCTTAATTCTAGCCGGAAAGTCAAATAGAGTTTTCTTTTTCAAATTTTAATGATACAAAAATGAAAGAATATTTTTACTTCAGTATAATAGTCAATAATACAATAGTTTCAATCAACCTTTTGTAACAAAAAAAGATTTTGCCAGAAGACTCTTGAAATAATTAAGCTTAAAAACTTAATCGCGATCAAAAAAATATAAATGAACTCAAACACAACAAAATAAGTTGATCACTTGATCACAAGCGTGTGTTTTGCGTCCTCATAGTTTTTACATTTTTTTCTCTTTATATTCTTATTCAGTATAAAGCTAATATTCCGTTAACGAAGTCACCAAAGTGTAAACAAACAGAACTTGTCTCATAAATTTAAACTCTTTTCCGACAAATAAACGCCTGCACTCAACAATTAATTGCTTCCTAATTACCTAATCAAAGTATTTCAATTATTTAATTATCTTAATCATTTGAAGCAAGAAAAAACTTATCCAATGAACTGAATTTATTATATGATATACAGCTTTATCTAAAGAGGTAAAAATTTCCTACTTTACCGAAACGCAAGTTGGTATCTGAAGCTTTTGTCGAACAACTGCTCAATGTTGTTTAGAACTTTGTTAATGCTAATTTATGTTTGATTTTTGTGACTATTTAAATTATCGATTCGAGTTCACAAACTATCAATTTGAGAACATTTTACAATGCAAAGCGTTCTAAATTCGCCTCGTGCAAATTTAGAGGCTGTCATTGTGGGTGCGGAGGTAGGCGTTGTTCTAATTAGTTGTTTGAATCCCATAATAATTATATCATCATTAATGGAAAGCGCAGTTTTTCAATAATCGAAGCAATGCGAAGTTGCCAAGTATGTAAACAATGTTTAGAATCTTTTGTTCGCTCAAATAAAATTCCTTATTTTGATTGCATTGTATGAATAAACATTTAAAATATAAAAAAGTTAATCAAGCTTTTTCTACGCACTAAAGCAGTACTCACAAATAAAAGATTAATTAAGCGATTTAAATTTTTGATTAAATTTAAATGCAAATAAGAACAGCGATCAATGAATTTGAGTGCTACTTTTAAACAAGAACTATTTACAATTTAAATTCTGCATCCAAATAAAATCTATGATTAACTTGATGCAATTTTGAATTCAGTCATTTAAGATAATACTTTTACTGAAAACGCTTTATCCAACGATGTGAATACACGTCATTAGTTAAACCCTCTTGTAGTAAAAGTATTCAATTATCTAAATTTAGTATAAAAGGGTCTATCTAACAATGATATACATGAGAATGATACACACTTTTACAATAAATTTATTTAATTCCAAAAAACTTTAGATAAAAACTTTTTAAACTGACGATTTTTGTTAAGGAAAAGAGTGAGTTAAAATTTTTGGACTTAATTTATGCATTTAAAGTATCTGTATTGAGTTGCGTGATCAATAAATTTTCATTGTAATAGTCACAGATACACTATACGTGAGTATTGTTCTGTGTGTAATTCACCCTATACTCAAGTGTATCGAGTACAGGTGAGTCTTTCAACCTACTCCCGTCTGCGCGACAAAATAAGCATAAATAGATTGCGATTGTATTTGCGATTTTTAAAACAAGAATTGGTCCTCTCAATATATTCATCAAATCGCCAATTGCAGGTATATATTAAAAGTTAATTTAAAATTAACCATATGAATATTCATCACAAAATAATGAAATGCTACATAAATTTACACTTTAATCACCTGGTTTACTAAAAGAAATAATGTCCTAATTTTTCAAAATCAAATTTAAAAGATAATTTTATGATTGGAAATTTTTGGATTGTTTTTACTAGTCAATCTGTATTTTGTAATGCTTACAACTAACAAGATAAGATAATTGTAAGATAGATTCTGACGGAATTCAGAAGCACATTGAAAACAACAGCACAATGAAACTATCTCTTGACATAGAGGCCTTCTAATGAAAAAGTTTTGTACAGAATATTAGAGAAAATGTTTAAAGCATTTCATGAGAAATTTTGAAAAAAAATAAATTAGAAATTCATTTCAAAAGGGAAAGTTTCTGTTAAATTTCTTTTAGAAAATTATTACTTAAAAGTATTTTGCAGCGAATAGTTCGTTTTAGCATGTTATTCATTTATTAAGAAAAGATGATAATTTTCATGCCGTTGAACGAACTCATTTTCTCAGCTTTTATCTAAATTTTCAAATAATTTAAAAACATTGAAGATCATTTGAAATTTTCGATATCTATGAATTATTATCTGTATAATCAAGCCTCATTTTTTATGGTCTGCATGTAATTTCAGAGTTCTTATGTCTCAGAAAAATTTTTAATTTAAAATTATTCAAGAAAAGTAAATAAAATTAAGAAAAGTTCATAACATGTCATCAGCTGCTATGTTTTATGGAAATGTAACCCCTTTAAATCAAACCCTCCAAAAGATGCCTCAAATTACTTCTTCTGCATTGATAATTTTTCAAAGTTTTAAAATCGTATAATTGAGAGCAATTAAATGAATTACCTAAACCTCCAAAGTTCGAATTCTCTGCAAAAACTATTATGGTAAGGTACAACATTTCCATTCGAATCACAAAGCTCAAGTCAATTAAAATTCTAAATCGGAAAATTTTTGAATTAATGCTGCAGAATTAAAAAAAAAACTTATACATGAGGTCAAAATGAGGCGTTTATGATTTTGAACACAAAATTTCACATAAGTTAGTTTGAAGAGACAGTTGCTTTTTCCGCTCTTTTTTTCCTTCTGAAGAGGAAACGTGTAAAGAATCGAAAAATTTTTTTGTTGAATATTTTAAAATTTCTTTAAAGTAAGCAGACAATGATGAAATTGTATAGAGCGATTTTTGTCTTTAATATTTGTGTCACGAAAGTTGCTGCCAAAATTAAGAATTCAATTCCCCTGAACTCATTCTTGTTCTCGTGATATTTTTAAAGTTGATTCTAGTTAAGAAAAAAAAGCGACTTCAAAAGAGACGATGAGTGAGACGAGAAAAGAGCAAAATGGCTATTCGACTTGTATTTGCGATGATGATTTCGAAGCAAAGCGAAATCACTCGAAACAAGGTTTTTTAAGGCGAATTGTACGATTGATGCTCGATGAAACGAATGTTGTCGCTTTTAATGACACAAGCGAAGCGAAACAGCAACAATCGCTGATCGATTTCAAGCAGCCTAAAGAACTTGAGGTGAGTGCAGTTCAATCATTTGCTTCCATTCATTTGGCGAACGAAATAAAGCGATTAAAGAGCAATTCATTCGTATCGCATTTCGTCGCTCTTCTGATGTCTCATCAAACAAATTAATGATGTAATTTTGCACCTTTACTACTCAACTTTAGTACACACGCAAATGTGATTTGCACAAATCACTTGTCTCGGTATTCTCCTCAATCTTTTCTCTAGAAATTTAATGTTAAAAGGCATATTTAAAATGTGTTCATGAATGGATGACGAAAATTAAAACGAGCAGAAATGTTTGCCATGTTTTTATTCAATATTAAACGATTGGGTGCTTCCGCGTAAACCATTTCATCTAAATTGTAATCGGAACAAAACCGATAAGCTTGCTCCACTATTTTTTACACCTACCGTTTGATGGTTAGTATATTGATGCCCTTCTTCTCCTGTGACCTCAATTTTCACAATATTAATTTCACTTTATTCCTTTACATGTGAACAAACGGAATTTAAAACTTTTAAAAGATTAGTAGGACTCAAAAAGTATCATTTGCTATCTAACTTAATGAGTGAGGAAAAAAGCGTAGAAGCACAGAATAGAATAAGTAGAGTAGTAAAAAGGAATAAAATAGTTTGAGAAATGTAGAAGCGTTACTTTGATAGAATTAAAACGCAACTTTTTTTAGTAACACCCTAACTAGGTTCATAGGTCTTGAATCAAAGATTTTTAAAACTTTATTTTATTAGTATATTTATATAAAATTTATGAAAAAGAAAAGTTTAAAATAAGATTAATAATAAAAATCAAAATGAACCACTTTAATTAAGAAAGCTGTTTCAATCAATTTTAAGTAAATAAAAATTCAATATCACTACTTACAAGGCAAAAAGCTTTTATACTCTCTACTCTTTCCTTTAATCGATGAAATGATGAATTCTTAGGGAAGAAAACAATTTTTTTTTTCATAATTTTCATCTAAATACAATGACCGTGCCGTTATAAAATTTTATGATTTAAAAAAATTATTTTTAAGCGAAAATGCAATCATAACAGTCTGCAACACATCAAAATCGATTTTCCTCGAAATTAAAAAAAAATTGTTTTATTCGTTGTGCCTCGAATAAAAAATTAAAAATTAACAAATAGATGAAAAGGATCTATTGGGGGATTTTCCAAAAATTGAATTCGCGCGGCAGAGATAAAACCTCTCTTATTTCGTAGAACTCAAAATTTGACCTGAAGTCAGCGCTGAATTTTGGCCTCTGCAGTACCTCTGTCTCGCGCTATCGGGGTTCAAAGATTTTTCTTGTATATAAAGTCTATGAAGGAATTCATTTCGTAATATGCTTCCAAATAGTTTCAAATACTAAAAATAAAATTTGTGTAAGGGATCTAAATAATTTTTTATTTAAAATAAATTTCCCATTAGATTACCCAACGCAAAAGAAAAATCGTTGAACCCCTATAACGCGAGACAGAGGCACTGCAGAGGTCAACATTCAGCGCCGACTTAAGGTCAAATTTTGAGTTCTACAAAATAAGGGAGGTTTTATCTCTCACGCGCAAATTCAATCTTTGCAAAAATCACACAACAAGTGCTTTCGATATTACTTTAATGAATGAATTACTGGACGTAATTTCATCGTTTCATCATCACATTTATAGTTACAAAGATGTGCAATAATCCTTTCTCAAGAATAATTTTTGTAATAACTCATTTTTTAAAGACGTTGTGTAAAGAATCTTAAAAAATATCACTTGTTATATTGATCTTAAACATGTTGTAACAGAGATGCAATTAATAATAAAGTTGGAGAATTATTGTTCTGGCAATTTCTCCATTAGAGTAAAAAGTGATCGCTCATTTACAACCAGAAAGCATCTTTCTCATCCGCTCTTTTTTCGTAAGAGAAAAATAGACGTTTATGCTTAAAAATAAATAAAAGTAGTGTTGCCTTTAATGCAAAAGATTGAATTGTTTTAAATAAAGTTAAAAATTTAGAGATTTAATTTTATTGAGATTTTGATTCTGACATTTCTTAAGTAAAAACAACTAAAAACCAATCATAAAAACTTCGCCGCTTGGTAAACCATTTTGAAAGTGAAATTTTAAAGTAATGATTTAAATTGTAAGTTTAGTAAAATAAGCGTGCATATTTTTATGCATATTCTCGGTCGATTTTTGTTTGCATGCATACTTCAAAAAATTTCTTGCATGAACTTCACAGCCATTCTAATGATTAAATAAACATGTTAATATCATATCAGATGAATAAGTATGTCTAGACCTTTGGTTATTTATCAAGCAAGAGTGATTTAATAATTATTAGGAAAGCCAAATCAATCATTAAAAATTATCATTTTAAGCATGTATTTTAGCTCTAAAAACAGTAAAATAAGCATTTACATTGTGACGACTCGGGCCTAAGCGTCACAGTAGTTCAGGTTCGGATGAATGAGCAATGGATTTAATGGTTAATAACGAGATTTTTTTATTTACAGATTAAGACAAATGAAAAACATGTACGGTGACTGTTGCACTATATGTGGCATTGTGGAAAACGTGCACGCCACAATATAAGCACAATCATTTTCAATAAGAGAAATCATAATCAAAAATGATTTTAAAGATTTCCAAGGCGAATAAGTAGTATGCCACAGATCATCTTTATTAAATCGCAAGAACGGGCCTTAGTTTAAACAACAAAATCTCTACTTATTCTCGTGAATTTTGCCTTTTTTTGACTTCTGAAAAGTGGTTGTATTAATTTTTTGAAAGCCATAATTTTTACTTCGTCATTCTGCTTTTGAATTTCATTTTTGTATTTTTGCAAATATTTTATTTTGTTTGAATTTAGTTGCGATTTTAAAAGTTGAACATTTGAAGCAGCTACAGCTTTTTTACATAAGCATTTATATTCAAAATAAGCATTCAAGCAAAGATAATCGATATGATCCAACTATTTATTCTTATAATATTTTTGTGAATATCTACTTTGAGAATCCACCTCTCATTAACGAGTTTTACGCATTTTTCTTGAAATGTTAACTGAGGAAAAGTGATAAATTCAATAACTTTACTTGATTAATAATTAATGAGAAGCTAATAAAGAAATTATTAAACTATCGATAATTCGGTAAATATGTTGAAAATCATTAATTTCTGTTTAGTTAGAATCATGTCATTACGTCTATTGCATTCGATTTTTTTTGAACTAATTGATAAGTTTTTAGAGAAGCAAAAAAGTTTGTTTAAACCTGTAACTTCCCAAATAACATAGCCTCGGTAATGTGTTTTTTGACTATTCATTAAACCTCATCATGAACATGCACTAATCCATCATCCATTAATGATTTGATAATTCTAGAGAAAAATGCTTAATTTGTTTGGAATTTTTTCACTTTCATCTTTTATTTCATATCGATTTGTAAAAGGCTATAAAGTCGGCTGTAACTGTTACAATCGTGTCCATACAGGAATTACTTTCGCTAAGGATCACGAAAGAGGGACTAAGAGAAGATGATCTGGTTGAACTTTGCCGGAAAACAATCCACTACAGTGTGAAAACGAGTGTGTATAAAAATTTAAGGGGGCTAGGGCTATTCTTCACAATCTATTTATTAATATAATAAGGTCATCCACACTTTCACAATCAATTGTACGCTGGCATTGACGAGTACAGTTTGGCAGGCTCTTGGCTTACCGAGGCCTTAAATTCAAGCCAGTTAGACAAAAATCGTCTCATTTTTACTTTGCGATTAAACAAAGTTCTTTATTTAGAGCAACATATGAAATTTCTCCTGTATTCACTCTCGTCGAGCGTGCGGTTTTAAAATACTTAGGAGCTTTTTGTAGTTGGAAAGAAGAGGAAATTGACGGAATATTTTCGCCAGGTATTTTGAAACAATCACATTCGAGTGAAATTTTAACGATTTATTCAAATAAGGTGGCTCAATCGCCAATATGTACGGCATTGTTCTTGCTCGTCATAAAATGTTTCCGCACGCGAAGCAAAAAGGAATATATAACATTGGTGAACTTGTACTTTTCATATCAGAAGACGTAATAAATAAGAAAAATTTACATCTTTTGTTAATTTTTTTGACTAAATAGGCACATTATTCGTTTATCAAAGGGGCTATCTGGTTAGGTTTTGGTTCAGAAGCCGTAATCAAAGTGAAAACCGATGAAAAAGGACGAATGGACCCATATGAGCTGGATAAAGCTGTGATCAAAGCGAAGCAAGAAAATAAGTTGCCATTTTTCGTTGGTTGCACAGCAGGAACAACGGTGCTCGGAGCATTCGACCCTTTAATTCCGATTTCAAATATATGCAAGAAACATAATTTGTGGATGCATGTTGATGCTGCCCTCGGTGGTACTGCGCTTTTTTCGCCGAGACATCGAGTTCTGCTTCAAGGAATCGAGTTTGCTGATTCAATCACATGGAATCTTCACAAGCTCGCAGCCGTTTCATTGCAATGTTCAGCATTTCTCACTCGTCATCAAAATTTGCTCACTGAATGCAATTCATTCAATGCTGAATATTTGTTTCAATCTGATAAATATTACGATTCGAATTATGATTCTGGTGATAAAAGTATTCAGTGCGGCCGCAAAGTCGACTCATTTAAGCTTTGGTTAGCATTAGCAGCTCGTGGTGAGCGTAAAATCGAACTGCTTGTCGACAATGTGTTTGAAATGGTTGAATATGCCGTACAAAAAATTCGCGAGAGACCGAGCTTTCGATTAGTTTTATCGCAATTTGAATCGAGTAATGTTTGTTTTTGGTATTTACCTCCTTTACTGAGGCGACAAAATTGTGCAAATTTTGCAAGCGACCCAAGATTAGCTAAAGTTTGTCCTATGATAAAATCAAAAATGATGGAAAGAGGTAATTTGATGGTAAACTACCAGCCACTAAAATCAAAAAATTTGCCAAATTTTTTTCGCATTGTGTTCACTTGTTACCCTCCGACGACCGAAAACGACATAGACTTTGTTTTAGATGAAATTGAAAACATTGGCAGTGGAATAATAATTTGATTAATTAGAAAATAAAACAATTTCATGCCATAATACCTCTCTAAAATGAACTTGTATAAAAAATTAAATAAAAATTTTTAATATTCAATAATTTTGACAAAATATTTTAACTTTAAAAGTACAGTTAAGAAACGAAAAATCACTGATCACATAAAAATAAAATCTGATATGGAAGCATATATACTCATTTGTGCTCATATTTTTCTAGTCGTCATTAGCCTGATACGTTTCTGATGTCTGTGCGACAGTAGCATTACTTTTGAGCACCTAATTAAGTGCTTATTTTTCACTTTGTAAGCACATATCACATCACATATTTTGACCATTTTTGAGTATATAAAGTTCGATATCCTGTTTTGACAATGCTCGTTTATTATATCAAAAAACGTTTAAATAAAACTTTTGAAGTATGAACCGAGGAAGTTTTTCAAAGTTAACATCAATACATTCGACATTAATAGTAAACACATA
>NCKU01001065.1:0-29471 GCA_003675995.1 Dinothrombium tinctorium | reverse complement strand
TTTTTAATTCAATAATTTTTGTTTTATTATATTAAAATTAACTAATTTGGTTAAAAATTTCAATTTAAATTAAAGAAAGTCTTAAAATCTTGCAGAATACATGAAGAATAGACTTATTCATCGATTGAATTTATTTCAAAAGGGCGCATCGTACTTTACAAAAACATTTTTATAAACTCCTTTTTGAAGTAAATTAATTCAATTGTTTTCGAAAACAAATGTTTTAACGCTGTTTTTAGCTATTTTTAACGTTAAAACTTTTTATTCGCCGAGATTTTCTACTTTTTTTGTGAAAAAAAAAGATGAATAAGTGGGTATTTAATTTGTGACTGCTTCATTAACGATGTTTATCACTTGATCTTTAATTATTTTCAACGAATGAAAATAAAATAAAATTGAATTTAAAAGAATCGAAATGATTCGTTCGATAGTAAAAAAAGTCGAATGGAAGCAAACAAATGAAAAAGATTTGCTTGGAGTATGTGAGAAGCATCGATTGCACTCATTAGAAATAATTCAATCATCAACCGCAAACTTTGCTCGAAACTTCATCGCAAATACAACGGCTATTCACTGCAATTAATTTTAATTACTTTTGAAACTTGAAAAAAAGTTCGCACTTAAGTTTTATTTCAGTTTTGTTCTCGTTAGTTGAACTTCGCGTAACATCGCAAATTTGAAAATTGTCTTAATTAAATTACTTATGCGGAGATTCATTTAACAAAAAGCGTCAAAACAATATGTTTTAATTGGCAATTTAATTAAACATAATATCATTACTATTTGCCAATCACTGTTGAAATTTTTTCCGCAACATCTGTTCGAGCGTTTTAAAAATTGCTAAAAATCGCCTAAAATATTTGCTAAAATGGTTAATCTAATTATAATTTAAATTGTAAAAAGAAAACATATTTTGTAAATTTAAACTAAATAATGTAATTTAGTTTTCAAATTTTTTTCCATTTAGGGCTGTTCCAAATGTAACATGTGAATTTCAGCAAGAAATGTTCGTTTGAAAGAACGTAAAAGAATGTACTGTGAATGACTTAAAAACAGCTCCTTTGTAAAGAAATTCAGTTAACCCACATTCTGAAAACCAAGTTTGGAAGTTTCAATATAAGCTCAAATTTTAAATTTTCACAATCGTAATCCACAAAACATTCAATGCTTGTACACTCAACGCCACAAAAGTTTTCCACTCGTTGATATGTCATGCATTAAAGATTGGGGAAACTTTTGCTGCGTTGAGTGTATTTGTTAAGCATCATATCGATTGAGTAAAATTCATTTTCATCTTTCAATAATTTTCATTAATTTATTGTTTTATCCCTTTGTTCTAAACTGGAAATATTGAGCTCATTATTACGCGTCATGTAAAAATCTGAAATAGTTTTCAAATTTTTGTAAAGAAACTCAATAAATTTATCAGAGAGTTTTCAGTTAATTAAAAAGGTATTCTATCAAAATAAATAAAAAATTCATCATTTAATTGATAGCCTTAGAGTTGCTGCCATAATCAAAATAATTTTTTAAAATTTAAAACAAGCAAATTGAAAAGTTTTAACAAACTATTTTGCATTGTCATAAGTAGACCGACGTGCTTGCTTATTTCAAATAATTTAGCATGCGGCAAATTGCTAGGGAATAGAGTAATTTTGAAAAAACAAAAATTAACGTCAACCATTTTAACAGATTATAATTTGTCTATGTGAAAATTAATTAAATCTGTGACCCTAAAATCAGACTGTCCACTTTTTTTGACTTTTTGAATTAACATGAAGAATTCATTAATCGAATAGTTATAATTAGGAATGTTATAAGCGTAATTGCATTAAATTTCATTAAGTAAATTATAAAAAAAACTACGCACATTCATTATTGTAATTTTATATTTTTAGTTCAAACAAAAATTTTCTCAAATTAAGAATCTAATTCAATATTTCAAAAACTTATACGTAACAGTAAACATAAACCAGTTAAATTATGAGCAAAAATTAAAAATAAAATAATTTCATGTAAAATGTGCTTTTAAAGCAAAAAGTATTTAAAATTGCTTAAATATTCGAAATGCTTTTATTTTGAGTACGATTCTGATCTTGAGTTCAAAAGTTATTGACAGATATTCATTTCGTATTTCAAAATAAAATGTTTCGATAATTGAAAGCGATCTTCACTGCAATACTTCACAAAAAAAGAATCTCACAAAAATTGCGATAAAAAATTTCTTGATTAAAAAATGTAAGTTAAATTAAAATTAAGTTAAATTTTTTGATTACTTTTTGAAAGATTTGAATTTGTTTTAGTGCCAATTTTCGATCAAATATTCGTTTCAAAAATAAAAAATAATTGAAGAAGCATTTTTAGATTGATTAAGAGTGAATGTTAAAGTAATAATTTTGCTATTGAGACTTAAAATTGAAAATAATAAGAAAGTTCTGAAGAAGTTAATAAAACGCCGAATGATTTAATAATCAGGAAAGAGCGCGCATAAAAATTAAGAGCTTGACGACATAAGTAACCATTTAAGTTCATCGATCAATATAGAAAATTAGTTCGAAAAGCATGTTGAAAAGCAAATATTCTATAAAATCTCATGGGAAAGTCATCAGAAATTTCGGCTTTGCGTTAATTCTACGTACTTCATAATTAGTTCCATATTCTTCAAATTTCATTTCCATAGAGATTTTAGTTTCTGAAGAAGTCACATTATTTTAACAATGTAATTTGCAATTTATATATTATTCTCTCCATATTCAATAATTCAATTTGTTTTTAGCGAAATTCACGGAAATAAAATTTATTATTGTTGATTAAATTCTGCTTTTGTTCAAAAACTAAAGATTAACAATAAGCGAGATAATAAAAAATTCAATTTTTAACTAGGAAGTAATGCCCAAACGCAAATGTTAACATTTCCATCATTTTTCTACGTACCTAAATCGTATGAAAAAGCTCGTTTCGTCATTTATTAGTTAGGGCATTCGAAAAAGCTTCTTTTTAAAGAATTGTAAAATTATAATACAAAGAAAACTAAAATAAACACACCAAACATTGATTTAACAATAAATAAAACAAGTGTTGTCGTGATAATAAAAAATCGAAATAAGTTGTGAAACAATGAAAATAAAAAGTAAAATCCAATTGATTGCCATTTTTGTCAAAACTATCAAAGACAAACCGCTTTTCGAAATGTGTAAAACTATTATCGATTTTTTCAATTCTACTACTTCATTTTGGCGTCACACACAGATTTCTCTAGAAAAACATAAAGCACTTGGACAGAAGCCGTTCAAGAATCGGAAAGAGTCGGACTTTTAACAATGGATCAGCATATAAGCGGGCTGATCGCTTTTTGAAGCCGGACTTCCGAATGTTGCAATCGTTCTCATAAAGTGCGATCGAAAAAAACTTGCACAATAGTGGCATGATCCTCAGAATCAGAACTTTTTCTATATCTCATCTCTTACACTGACAACTTCACGGAACGAAATAACATTGGTCACTGTTTGACCGTGACAATAGTCGAGCTTATATCATATGATTTTTTTGACTATACTACAAAATTGTCTAAATACTATCTACAATTCGTATATGAAACCGATAGGAGAAGAGTTCTAAGCCGAGAGAAACTTAAAGCACTTTTGCTCGTGTGCCTATACTCATATATCTTGAAGGAAAATAGAAATGAATAAATTGAATGAATAGAAATAATATTTCGCTTATTTTACCGCTCATATTATTTTATCTGAAATGAAAATTATATTAAAAATTATAATTTACGTGAATGAACAAAATTTAATCGAGAGGTAGCTCAAATAACAAAGATATGTTATTTTAAGACCAGCGAAGTTGAAATTGGAACTATAGCGTTAAGAAATAGTAGAGAATGACCTGAAAATGGTTGGTAAAGGGATGGAACTTTAAAAATTTTATGATGGTATTGGGATGGGCATGAAATTCGTTGCAATGATTTTTACTTTCATATTTTATTGTATTTATGCTAGTTATTGTTGTTTAGAGTTCAAAGAATCATACGTAGTTTCAATTTGTAGGATAGGTTAAGAGGATAACGGGTTTGACGGGACAAAGGATCAACGGGAAGACAGCCGATTATCTTACGGGAAAGCATGGGTTTGGAATTCTATTTTCGTACGTTTCTACCTCTAATTAAAATACTTCTCAGTGAGTAAAGACAAAAGGTGTCGCGAGATGTAAATAACAAATTTGTGATTTAATCATAAATTTGTCACAAATTTAAATACAAATTTGTGTGAGCACAACTCTACCCGTAAGGCACCATTTGAATCAGCTCACATTTTTTTTAGTATTCGAACTCAATTTTATTCTTTGTACTTTGTACTTTGAATACTAATAAATATAGAGAGAGCTAATGAGGGCTAATGAGTGATTTGGCTTAGGAAAATGTGCAATGAATTAGGACTATGGTGATGTATTCATGGGGTGGAATGAGCATAAATTGGAATGGAGCAAGACTCGGTTCAGTGGGATTGGATACGAGTGAGATTCATTTTTCAATCCAATGAACATCTGTAGCACATTTTCGCAAACGTATGTTCGGTGAAGATTAGCCCGATCGTCACAATTTATACAAGATTTTTGCATAAAATAGCCTACTGTGGCAGACAGAGACGCATTTAATGTCTACTAATTAACCCAAATGATTGACATAAAACGAGAGAATATTTAAAAAGTTCGAAGAATTTACGCAGCATTTTTAATATTTTTTCGAACCAATTAAGAAAAGTTTGTTGTAATTTTGCATTTATACTTTTAACATCTATTTAATTGACAGCCTGTCTTTGGAAATTCGAACAAATTCAAGCAGAAAACTAAAAAAGCTATAAAATGTAATTTAATTGAATTTTAATTAAATTATATTTAATTGCGAGAAAACATTCATAAAATTAGTAAAAGCGAAAAAGGAATTAAATGGGTTGCGGAGCAAATTTACGCATTAAAATTTGCGCAAAATGCATCATAATAAGAACTTTGAAATCAATAAAAGAAATTTTTTCGACAAATATTTAAAATGAAAATTTAACGAAATGAGCAAATATTGAAGCGAACCTTTATAAGTGTTTTCAATTAAAACAAAAGCAACTAATTGTAGAATTTACTTTTAAAATAAAAATTTATAGAGTGTCGTTTTAACTTAAATACGCTTCATTGCTCGATGAAAAATTTTTCAATTTATTAATTGAATGAGTTTATCACGCAATTGCATTGCGCTTCAACTGTAATCAAATCAAATTTAAAAACGGAATTTCACCGAAACATCCAAATAACAAATTAAATTAGAACACACAAAAGTGAATTTTGTTAACGCTGATGTTATTTTCAACATCGGAAAGTGAGGACAATGACTAACACAACTTCTAATTTCTGATACAATCGGCTTTAGATTGTTTGATAGCAGACATAATTTTTGATTGGTCACAGGCGACAAACGACTGAAATGGCGACTCATATTAGTTTATTGGTTTGTGGTCACAAAAAAAACTTTTGATGCTTTCCGAAAACAAATTCTAGAATTCTGGGCTGGTTAGTGAACGCGATGATATCTTTACCTTTTTTATCACTTTAGCTATAGATTAGAGGATCAACTTTTTTTTATAAATTTACATAAACTTAGAACACAAACTAAGTAACCACGAAATGAAGATCAATTTATTTTTCATCATCAAACAATTACAATTCATAAATTTTGTTCATAGTTATCCGTTTAATAAACTAATATAAGCATAGATTAAGGTTTTGTGGGAAAATAAGTGCAAAAGCTCTTTTTCTATTATTTTTCTTTCAAATAAATTGTTTGTACGCAATGGAATTTTTGAAAAATTTTCACTTCTACAATGTTGAATATAACTTATTCCAGCAGCTATCAAAACAATGCTTCCGATTTTTCATTGATAGAGTTAAATTTGTTCATTCATGAGAAATTTATAAAATAAAAAATAATTCATGCAGAAAACTTATATGTAACCTTTAAGGAAAGTTTGGTTAGATTTTCATTTATTCTGAGCTTTCAAAAGAGGAAGGTCAAAGACTATGGGCTATAATTCCTCTTGTATAAAAATAATTGTAATTTTATTTACATAACACGTTGAATTTACTTTTTAAGCAAAAAACAAAATAAGAGAAAGCGACGTATGGAGTTGTTGCTTTGTGCGAGAAGCGTTGCCTTCGATAGGCAAGAGTGTTAACGCTGCTGAAGGGCGTTATGGCTCGTTTGAGAACGAGATTCGGTGTGAGAGCGCGAAAGTTGGCTAGAAATCACGGAGTTGTGGTTAAAGAGCACCGTATGTTGGCTGAGGAGCGAAGTATGCTGTGTGCAGTGCTTTTATACGAGAGAAATACTGATAACATTATTGAAATCGGTGAATGAAATGTGACTGTTTGAAGTCATACTTTGCTCGGTGTGAAGTGCACTGCAAGAGACCACGTGGTCTTGTACATCGTGCACGCCACAAAATATTTAAAAAAGAATAATTTAATTATCAAGTTGGTTAATACTTATTTATCATTAAGTTTCCCTTATTAAAAAAAATTACAAATAAAAATGCGTGCCGTGTAGCGAAAATGTTTGAGATTATGTGCATTTTCTGTTTCATATAATTGAAAAATTCGTCTAGGAATCAATCGAAGAACATAAGCTGTTTTATTAATGAACATAAGGAACATTATGAATTATGTCGGAAGTTTCAAATAGAGAGATAATTTTATAAGTGATAAATAATAGTATAGTAATGATAAAAACAAAGTAATACATACTCTGTATCACTTAAAGGATCATTAATATGAAGAATTTTATTTTAAAATGTACTTCCCCGGATACAAAAAAAAAGTAAATTACAGCAAAACGCGTACATTATTGCAATTTACGAAACGTCAAATTGATAAGACTTTTTAAATAAAAAACGTGGTTTCTATATTATAACGATTACACTTATACTACAGTGTTCAGAAAAATAAAAATTAAAATTATTGAATTATAAGTAAATGAGATTAATGCTAGAATTTCGCAAAGTCGGCTATTAATAGATATTTCCTTTTGCGAATTTTAATTCAACTCTTTGCCCTTACAAAATCGTAAAGTCTTTGTTAGGTTTGAAGAGCTAGAATTTAGGTTATTGAATTCAAGCTTGAGTGTTGCATTGAAATTCATAAAAGTTAGACAAATCTCGAGTCGTGAGAATTACAGACGCAAATTCGAATTGCAAACATAATTGAATTTAATAATTATCGTTAAAGGTGTTAAGTGATACTTGAAATTAAAATTTTTGTGGAAAATTGGCGTCATCATTGAATGCTGAAATTAGCGATAAAAAGTTGAAGTGAATACGCATCGATTTGATGCAATTATAGGCAGCATTTGCCTATAAAAATGTGAAAGTTTAAAAAGAAATGAGAAAATTGTTGTAGGAAGTTCTCAGGATTGAAAAAGGCTAAAATTAAACTTAAGAATGAAAATCTTTTTTCTATTATTCGAGTTCGCTTCAAATTTGAAGCATTAAAGAAAAAAAAGAACAAATGAATGGTGAAAAAGTTCATTAAAGACAAATCATTTCGATTATATGAAGAATTCGCTTTTGATTGCTCATTAAGTATCATTTAATCGTTCGAAGCAAATCTCTTTGTTCTTCTTTTATTTTTATACAATGGATAAACTTTTATTTAAGTCGAAAATAAACTATTTGCGTCAGATCGACGTTTTGTGTATAATTAAACTCTTGGGAAAATTATTGAAAAATAATTTTTTACTTTTAAATGCTCATTTTTTATTTGTTTCGATTATTTTTGCTTTGTTTGCCACGTATTGTTAAACTTGGATTGTTAAACTCTTAAACGCACAAAAGTAATTTTTAGTATCTAATAAATCCATTAAATCACTAATCTTGCCTAAGCGTAGAACCGAAGTATCTATCGCTGCAAGCCCGAGTCACAAAGAGAGCAAAAAGATGTTATTGTTGCATGAAAGCGCGCAAATAAACTCCACTTTTTACATTATCATCCAATTATCAAGCAAAAAAATAAAATCTCTCTTACGATGGTATTAGTTCTTCGAAAAAAAATTACTTTGATAGTAACATAACATAACATAACAACTTTATTGCTTTTTTTAGGCATTTCTACCTATACAGCATTTCAAAATGAATGTTTTTGTGACATGTATACTATAAATTGTTTATTTCGGGTTTGTGTCCTCCCGAGAATACGCCTTTGTGTTCCTCGTTTGGTGGTAAACTTGCCTTTGATCTTTTCCCATATTTGAATGCATTTAAATTCAGCACGCTTAGTAATGGTTGGAAGATCAAGTCCAATAATTTTTGATGCTCTTTTTGATATTTTATCCAATCTTTTCCGATCCGAATCAGTAAGAGAATAATAAAAGACTGGAATCGAGTATAATAAATGAGATTCCACAACTGCATGATATAAGCTCTTAAGAATAGTTTTGTTGTTAGTCATTCTCTTTAACATTTTTATTTGGTGCAGGCCGAGGTTTGCTTTTCTACAGATATTCTTAATCTGTTTTGACCAGTCTAATTTTTCTGTGATGGTGATTCCCAAATGCTTTACTTCATTTACTCGTTCAATTTCAATACCATTTAGTTTTAAGCTTATATTTTCTCGCTTTTTATTTTTGAGGAACGGATACATGTATTTTGTTTTTTCAGAACTGATTATGAGATCCAAATCGGAGAGTTCTCTAAATATTAAATCTAATGCTTTTTGAGCTTCTGTAGCGGAAGGACATATGAGACAAATATCATCTGCATATTTAATTATGAAAGAGTTTTGTATCGTCCTTATATTCCGAATATAGTAGGAAAAAATAGCGGTCCTCGCGTAGTAGCGCATAGAGCAGTCCGCGGTGTAGTATACATAATTTATTGTGAAGTTCTTCAAACTAGAACAACACAACTTTAAGCAGAAGTCAAGTTACAAACGTACATTTTGGCGAATTTGTATTTTCGAATGATGGTCAAATGATCTAACAAACAGAGATTTTCTCCTAACTATTCTCCGCTAAATGCAGTGTCTGACAATAATCGAATGAATTTATTCTGAAAGGGCCTATCCAACAATGGATAAATTATTACAAAGGCCCTTTCTGAATAAACTCATTCAATAATTGAATACTTTTATACAAAAAGAGGATATCGACTTTCTTTAAATTACTCGCGATTTCTTCAATCAAATTAAATGATTTTAAATTATGTCATTGTAAACACTAAGTTTTGTCTAAATTAAGGATAACACATCAAGAAACAAATATTAATCAAAATATAAGCTCAAGATTTATTTGAAGAAAACCGATAGCCCCTTTTTGCATAAAAGTATTCAATTATTATTGTTAGAGAAACGTGTTTGCAAGCTGCGCTAGTCCCAAAAATCGCTTTTAGATAAATTTCGAATTTGGAGCTTTATTGTAGAAAGTTCTATTGAAAAAAATCATCTCGAGCTTTGCTTATTAAATTAAACTAGAAAATATCTGATATTCATATTCAGCAAAAAATTGATAAAATTACGACGGCAATGAAGTCGGAATGACGTGATTCGTATTGTCGTGTTTTAATTAAATTAACCGCAATAAATAAAATGATTATTGCATTAGATTCAATTAAGTTAATTAAAAAAGTTTTCAAAACAAATTAACACGGATAGCTGTTGTCACCATCTATGGATTTTTAAAATGAGATCAGATTATAGCATACTGCGAATTCGTAATTTCTCTATAGCAACTTCGGCACAATGGGAATTCGGAATTTCTTAGCTTTTTCATATACTCACCTTAAAAAACGTGGCACCTTCAATTTCGACGGACAAATGAAAAAAGCACTTGTCTTTTTTGTTTTCTTCTAAGCTTAAACAATGCTTCAAAAGTCGGATAAAATCTTTTTCATTCAACGCTTTTTCGAATGCAAAAATTTTCACCATTTGCCTGGCAACATAAGGTTGAAACAAAAAGTTTGATAAAACAGCGTTTATTTGTGAAATGAAATTTTGTCCAAGGCAAAAAGTTTAAGTGAACGATGTCAACCACTAGTCACCAAGTTTTTGTTAGATTTCAGTTTAAAAACTCGCTGTAATTACAGTAATCTTAAAAATATTCAGCTATAGAAAACTTCACTCTTTTATCTCGGTTTATTTGGCATGTTCATTTAATTTGTGATAACCTTACTCGCGTAAGCATTTGCTGTGTTTGAATGTCTTAAACAAATGAAGCCATAAACAAAATTCTTAGTATTGTAAACAATGGAAGCCGAAATACGAATATTTTTCTAAAGTGTGAGCCGATGAATGTAAAAAAAAGATCTTAAATCTTCAAATTTTTAATTATAAAAATTAAATTTGTTAAGGTAAACTTTTGAAAAAAGCTCTTAAACCATTCGAATCGGTTCCTCGTGAGCACCTATCAGAGCCTTTCTTACCTTATTACAATCGTCGCAATATTAGCATTTGTTTTAGATAATTTGGTCAGACTCAAACTTTCATTATGGACTATGAAATTTTCTCAGACCTTTCAAGGCTTTCAAGGATCGAAAATGTGAAATTGTTAAAAGAGAGTAAAATGCCTGCACAAGATGAATTTCAAATCATAATTTTGAAGCTAAAGGAGGTTATCAACAAATTGTTTGTTATCAACATACCTCATAATAAATTTGCTGAGATTCGAATCAATTATGAATATTAAAATTTTTGATCCTGGCTTTCAAAGAATCGTGCGCTAATTTGAAAAACATTATCTTCAGTCGAGAGAGAAAAATAGTTCGAATTTAAAATTTAATGGATGTGAAACTGTGCTTTTTTCATTGTAAGGTATAATTAAAACCATAGACGATTTCAATTCATTAAATGAAATATAAATTGCAAAAGCAATGGACTGAGACAAAGTCTAATTTAAATCGATTAAAATTCGCGTCTGTGATATTTATCAGGATCGAGAAATGAGGTAACAACCACACGATTAGCAAATTTACGACCAGCTAGATTTTGCTGAGCTTTTTGGCAATCTGCTATAGAATTGAACTCCACAAATATCTATTGATAAAAATAATTACTCAGTGAATGGATTTTACTTTACTAACTTTTCCCAATCCAGGAACTTCTACACCTTCAATTGGTCGTGGAATCTCGATTGATTTGACAATACCATATTTTGAACATTCTTCCCTTATGTCTTCGACAATATCTTCATATTCTTCTTCATCCTGCAATTCTTCTGGAGTGACCATATTCATTAAACACAAAACTTCAGTTGGTTGTCCCAAGCCACCAGCAACATTCTGCAATCCAGGCACTTGGATTTGCACAGGTGTGGCTAGCGCGGTGCCTGGTTGCGCTAATGGACCACTTTTAGCACCAACACTTGCTCTCTGAACAATTAATTTCTTATCCCCGAGTTGCATGCCGTTTAACCCTGCAATCGCCTAAAAGAAAGGAAGACAAAACAAAGGCTGTAAAGGAGAGCTGAAATGAAACAAAAAGACCAAATTAGAAAATCTTTTTCTAATTCAACAAAGAGGAAAAATCTAAGTTAGCCTAAAACGTTTGCAGGTTACACAGTTGCAATTAATTCCATAATGTTCGCAGTCAGCTTCACAGCAAATTTGTGTACCTGGTCAGTTATTTGAACGTCCGCATATTCACAGAATGCGTAACCTTTGCTCAGCCCTGTGGCACTGTCTTTAACCAAATTAAATGCTCGAAGTTGTCCAAAACTCATCAACAACTCTAAAAGAGAGAGAGCGATATCATATCGGATGTGATAGAAGAATAGAAGTGGACACTAACCCTTCACTTGGTCTTCGTTTAGATAATTGGGAAGTCCCCCTATAAATATTTTGTGAGGTGAATCGGCGACTACGGTTGAAATGACACCAGGTACAGTGATTTGAGGGGTCTCGGACATTCCAGGCATTGGCTGATAGTCGTGGGGGCGGCGGATTTTCAAAGACTGGCCCTTGAAATTTATGCCATCAAAAGCCATTGCTTGAGTTGTTTCATCAATAGACCTAAACTGTGAAAATAGAGAATGTGAAATGATCGAAATATAATCAAGACAATGAACAGTTCGAGATTATAACCAAATCAATTAGTTAATTTTGCACTTTACGCAACCGTTGTATACGAAAGCGTAGACAAGGCTATTAGAAGTGCGCTTTGCGATTGAAAGAAAGAAACTCACCTCCAGAAACGCGAAGTTTTTGTCCAAATTGATCTGACAGGCCAACACGGGATTGCCTGCCGCCTGCGCGAACCCACACGCGTGCATTTGGGTGTTGAAAAATTCCATCATTTCCTCCTCGGAACAGCCGAACGGTATGTTACCGACATACAGACGCCGCGCCTGGCGAGTGATGGTGCTCCCGACGATCGGCACTGGTGCCGCACCGGGCGCGGCAAATAGCGTGGCTGGTATTTGACCAGCCGCTTGCATAGCTTTGTATTGGTACGGTGTGATGTGCTCGAAACCGGGCGGAGGAATGTCCCAATATTGTGAAGCTTTCTTTCGACGACTAACTTTCTTCGGAGGATGCGGCGGCGATTTGCTTCGTGATCGACTTTTTCGTCGTCGTTCCCTTTCTTTCGACTTCTCGCGTCTGCGATGCCGCTCCTCTCTCTCCTTTTCCCGTCTCCGCGAACGCTCCTTCGATCGACTCCGCGACCGGCTCCGGTGTCGTCGCTTCTCGCGGTCGCGATCCTTGTCGCGGTGATAGTTGCGATCGGCTTCGTCGTTCGGCGGAACCTCAGGTCCCATTGGTCCGTATTCTTCGCCCATCTTTCACCACCAATGCTGCGTTCACGTTTCGCTCCCTCTTCGCTCCCTTTTCGCTTCGTTTTCTTCCGCAAAGAATTGATTTTCGCTTTTTTAGAAAACGGAGCCGAAATATGGCGACTTTTCGTTCGGCGTTCACTGTGCTACGGGGTTTTTTCACCTCTGTTCTGCCCGCATTCAAACAAAGCGCGAAACGACGTCACTTCGAAACGCAGGCTGCGAGCGCTTTTCGAGGACGGGGTTTTTTCGTTCGCAGCGTTCGCGAAAACACCCCAAAAACTGCAGTGTCTTCCCCGAAAGCGTTGGCAGTTCCTTTTCCGTTTTGATTCCGAAAACGGTGAGTTACGAAAAGCATCGTTCGTTTTCGATCTCTTTTCACGCTTCGTTCACTCGTTTTCTCTCAACAGAAATCAACGGTTTGAAATGAAGACCATATCGGCAAACCAAAGTGTGAAGATACCCGAAGGAGTGAATGTTTCGGTCAAAAACCGACGTGTGACTGTCACGGGTCCACGAGGATCATTGTCACGTTCTTTCAATCACACGCAACTCGACATCAAAATGGTCGGCAAACGGAAACTCGAAGTGCAAAAGTGGTTTGGAACGCGTAAAGAGTTGGCCACCGTTCGCACCGTGTGCTCGCACATTGAAAACATGATAAAAGGTGTGACGAAAGGTTTTCTTTACAAGATGCGATCAGTCTACGCTCACTTTCCGATCAATGTGACCACTCACGAAAGCAACACTTTGGTTGAGATTCGTAACTTTTTGGGCGAGAAGTACATAAGACGTGTGCGAATGCAGCCGGGTGTGAAGTGCACCAATTCCACTTCAATGAAAGACGAATTGATTATCGAAGGCAACGACATTGAACTTGTCTCTCGTTCCGCTGCCCGCATTCAACAGTCGACTACCGTTAAGAACAAAGATATTCGAAAGTTTTTGGACGGTATCTATGTATCCGAAAAGACCACTGTTGTTCCCGAATAAGTTTATTTGTAACAATTGAGTGAAAATAAAGCTTTTCGAGAAAAGTCAATTACTGAAAAAGATTAAAGTTGATGATAAAAGCTACAAGCCTAGAATATCATAGAATGAAAAGCTTTAAAAATTGGCAATATTAGCAATAGTACTTCTGAGTGGTGCCTCGCTGACAACCTCGAATTGAGCGGCCGTAGAAAGTTCTGAACTCGAGATCATAATGTATCTGATATCCCTGTTTATGTGTATGTGTAATGTATCTTCGAGCACTTTTCATCCGATGGATTCTGCGACAAATGCAGAGAATTGAGAATATGCCGATAACTTTTAATGATTAGTTTTAAGTAATTGATGCCTCCTTCAGTGGTATGAACGCGAGTAGTAAAACAGGCGATTATGTTTATCTTTGAGCACAGCAAAGAGCATTTAATCCGCGATTCTGATCACTCTTTGTGGGGTTTGACAGGCTTCGAAATAAATGAAGATAACTCGAGACGGTAATTTCGTACTTACGCTTGACTTCATCGCTAATTTTTCGTATTACCGCTCAGATTATCAGAGAAGATATGGAATTTGTTAAGTAGTAAAGTATTCAATCTGATCATCATTACTTTGGTACTCATTGAAGGTTTGATTATATTCGCTGAACTTCTAATTGATCTCGACATAATACAAGGTACTCGCTTTTTGTTTAACAACGCTCTTTAAACTTTTTCGTAGACCCCGAATGGCGCAAATCATTCAGTTGTGCGAATGCTTCAAAATTGTACGCGAACGTTTCGCAGGACAGCGAAACCGAAACAATAAGTCCACATTTGCTCAGAATAAAGGATAATTTATCGAAAACAAGTTTACTTATTTTGACAATATTCTTGATAGAAGTGAGTTAAATCTCTGTTTGAAACATCTCTGGTTGAATTCTAATTGAATTAACTCGAATTCTTTCTAAAGATTATTTGTAGAATTTTCAGCGGGAAGTTAAATTTTATCGTTCAACCGTTGGAAGTGTTTGACTTGATTATAGTATTTATAGTGTTTCTTTTGCAAGAAAAATCTTCAATTTTCGACAAATCGCGCGACAGATATGAGAGGAATAGAACGGGTGGTGAAGAAGCGGTGCTGCTTATTGTTTTGCTGCGATTGTGGCGAATTTGTAAACTGATTCAAAGCATAATCGAAGAATCGCAGCAAAAGTTACTTCAACTGTTGAGTATTTGCGAGAAAGAAAAAGCACACGCCGAACACAAAATAGACATTCTTATCATCAAAGTCGAAGATTTGGAACACGAAGTCGCTTACCTAAAAGAGAAGCTTAAGAAAGCGGATAAAGAGTCTTCGATTATCATTCAACAATTATCTTCGCTTGTAAACAAACGAAAAGCGGCGAAGCGAACGGAATCAACACAAAGTAATAGCAGCAGTAGCACAAGCAACTGTCCATGTCAAAGGGCAGGATTTATCCAGCCCGTGGTACCTCGCTCATCGAGCTCTTCGCCCTCACCCACCACAGATTCGCCACGCGTTCATGTTCATTCGGCCATTATTGAGACAACTTCAAAGGCGCTTTCAAATAATTTAGAAAGTGATCAGGACTCAACTGCCATTAATGTGAAGGATTTCCGTAACAGGTAAGCACATCGTAATGCCGATTTTAGGGTCTTGTTTTCTAAATTTTGTTTTAACACAACAGTGGTGATAAAGTTGGTTGAAACAAAATTAAGCGAAGAAATCTGTGGATTGAAACCTAAAAAAATTACAAGAGGAGCTTTCAAAAACTACAAAAATTATGGTATTCGTTAACCAAAGGAAATATGTTTGTTAATAATACTCGTAGTCTATTTATCTGTTGCAAACATATTATAAGCTTTATTCTTTTCTCAGAAAGAGAAATAAGTTATGAGTCTTTCTCGCTATTCCAGTCCAGATTCCATTCCAGAGTTATCTAACATTTTTCTACAAAAATCTTTGACTCATCAAAATTCATGTGCACGCCGCTTATTTTAATCTTAATTTCGTGCTGATTTAAACAAATGATTTTATATATTGTAAAATATACACTAGTCAAGTTGAAAAAATTAAAATACAGATTATCATATGTTCTATAATGCAATAAACTTATAATTTGCCGATCGGCAACAAAAACGATGCTGAAACGATTCAATTTTTCTGTTCGATGCATTATCTTCATCAGATGAAGACTTCATCTAAATATTCTTCTCGATTGAACATAATGTTTCCTTTAAGTCAATCACTCTTACTTCTTCCGCACTCGTTGTCACTATTATCTCTGCATTCGATTCAAAATAATTCTCGCTGATCATAACTGCTTTGTGATTAGCTTCCAACGAAAACGTGTGCAAAGCTTTAATTTGTTTTTTATTTTCGTTGAAATTATACACTGAAATAAGACCATTTTCAGAGGTTGAAGCAATTATAGTGCCTATTGGCATCCACTTTGTCGAGATCAAATTCGGTTCGCAGTGAAATACGGCTATTGGTTTTGATTCCAACAAACTATAAATTCTTAATTCATTATCAAATGCACAGCTTAAAAAGAGATTTCTGGAATCTTGCTTGAAGTGAACATTCGTAACATTTGCTCTGTGAGGAAAGTAACTAAGCACAATGCAACTTTGCAATGTTTCAGATTCTTTTGAATTTATTCTTGCAGGTGATGTTTTACTTAAAGAACATTGAAATAAAGCTCCTCCTTGACAACCAACGACAAAAATATCTTCATCTTCGGAATTCAGAGAAAGAGAAACGATGCCTACCTCTGCTTCTCGATTCACCGAACTCTTTATGCCAAGCGCTCTTGGCAAATCGGAAATAAGGATAACAAAAATAGAGACAGCAGCAATCTCTTTTTTCGCTTCAATCACCTTCCAAACGATGATTTTTCCATCCAATGCAGCGCTTATAATATTTCCTCTTCCAGACTTTTTTCCTGTTCTCAACCATTTCAAAGCTGTTATAGTGTCTCTGTGCAACTGATCTATGTTAATTGAACTTGCCATAACAAAGTTATCACTTTCAGAAAGGCGTGTATTAATCAAAAGCAGTTTGCCATTCATCGTGCCAATAGCGTAAACTGATGGCAGTGCGAAGTGAGGCTCGATGGCAGTAATGCATCCGTCAGTTTCTATAAAAAGTGATGGTTTCGACGATTTGTTGTAAGTGCGAAATAAACTCCATAAAAAAATAAATGATTGATGAGTACACCAATCGGTGTGCTCTTTTACTTTATAAGTGATTGCAACTGAAGTCGCGCTGCAATTCAACGTGGCCATCGAAATAGTATATTGACTTGATTCGTGGCTGTCATTCACCAATTGCAAAATATGATTGCTGTAAAATGTTCGCAACGTACGAACTCTGTTCTCATCATTTTGCCAAAATTTCAACGTTTTTTCCCATAAATTACGAAAACGAACACTTTTTTCAATTTCTCGCTCAACGAGAGGAACAACGCGATTAAGAAACTGATTAAGTTTCGTCGAATCGTACTCAGCTGTTGATTCTTGCAATTGCTGTTCTTCTTTGACTGCCAATGTTTGCGTCGAGCTTTGAGCTGTTTTCGGAAACTGTATCCCTTCATCTTTCAAATCGATTTGATCTGTTTGTGCGACGTTCGAAACCGAATGCTTCGCTTCACGCCACGAGGAATTTACACTCGCAGTTTGCTGCGAACTCAAACCGAACATTGCATCTATTGTTTCTATTTGAAATGTTCTCGTTTCTATGGAATTCGAGGTGCATATTTATTGTTATTTCTGCACCGCGATCACAGTGCATTTCAGAAATCGATTCGTTCGCTGCGCGCACACCACTCGTGAATGAGAGAGTGAGAGAGGGAAAGGGAGAGAGAGACGAGTGCGGAAATATGAACTGTGAACCGAATTTCGAAAGAGTGAAGGAGCGAAAAGTGAAAAGTTGAGTGAAAATCGAAAGACGAAAAGTTTTGAAGCGATCGCGACAGACGGTTCGCTGCAGGCACCTCCCTCAGAGCAGAGGCCACTCCCAAAAGCAAACATGTCTGCGGCTGAATCCGGCAGCAAAGCGAAGCGAAAGAAGCGACAATTCTACTCGAAATTCGAAAAGCAGCGAAAAACGAATGAATTGAAAAGTGGAGTGAAAGGATTTCTGTGCACCTGCAACATGAACGAAGCCGAATGCGTGCGCGAAGCATACAATTTGTTGGATGAGTATTATGAAAAAGTTTACTGCAAACAAGAGCTCGATTCGAGCGTCTCTCACAAATTGGACTGCGATTTGGAAAAAGAAATCGCTGGTTTGAAAGCGAAGCCGCGCTCGTTTCGACAATTGTTCGTCAATTGTAGGAATGTGGTTTTCATAGAAGTGAACGATGAAATTGATCCGATTTCGATCGCGAATTGTGCGTTCGATGAGATCGAACGCGAGAAAATTGCGAAAACGCGCTTTTTGCTGCGATTCATTCCTGTTTCGAAAACCACAAAAAGTGATGTGAAATCCATTCAGGAATGTACAAAAGAATTGCTTCAAGATCAAAGCAATGACAGTATCTCTTATATGGTTGTGTGTAAAGTGAGAAACAACGACAATTTGTCGCGATCGCAGCTGATCGAAGCGGTCGCCAATGTGGTGAAAGAGCAAAAACCAAATTGGAAAGTTAATTTTGCCAATCCTTCGATAACAATCAATGTCGATGTTATTTGGAAAACAACTTGCTTAAGTTTTTTGAATGATTTTGACAAACGCAGAAAGTATAATATTGTTGAATTTTCACAAAAAATTATAAATGAAAATTGAATACATTTACAGTAAACCGACAAAAATCCCCCATCCCAAATGCGCATATACATGCTAAGGTGGGGAATTTTTGTGCGGTTTACTGTATTACAAAATAGTTCGTAATTGACCTTTTAAAAAACCTGTGTTAAGTATTACTTACTTTAAAGTAAGAGCTAAACAAATAAATTTAATATCGTTTTGTTTATCTAAATCAGAAATAATCCAAACAATGAGGATTGCATTTGCATGCTATTGTATATCCTCAGATTATATGCTATGGCACTATAGTGTAGTATAATTTGCTAACAAAATGAAAAAAAGCATTTTTTTCTTGCCACTGGCAACTGTCCAAAAGAAAATTAAAGTTACTATGGTACTAAAACTCGAGGTATAATGACAACGCCATATAGCAAAACCTCGCATTGCATATAAGCTGAGGATATACTGTAAAATGGTGTTCAAGTTTTTAGTTTTGTGTTCCTTCAAAAATTGTCGATAAATAAGAATAGTCCCATTTTCAAAAAACATGCCATATACAGGGCGTTCAAAAAGTAAGTGATACGTTTTATAATGGATGAAAAGAAAACAAAGTGACTAGGATTATCATTGTTTTTAAATTTTCAAATTTCTCCATTCATAAGTTCTTAAAAATAAAAAATTTTAAATGTTGAACAGAGAAACTATTCAATGTTTAAGCAACAAAGTAACGATAGCAGTTTTTTGAAACTGTACAATCCAGAAATGTCTGCCATATATCCATCAAATGTTTCGCTAGTTCATGTATAATCAATCAATAGATTTAATATTAATTTCAGTAAATGATTTCGTTTATATTGATGAAGTTATTTATATTGAAAAATTTAATTTGTTGTTTATTTTGTTCAAACTTTTGAAGCTTTTGAAGTAAGCAAATTGCCTTATCATTATGTTAGAATTTATAAGTTCTAATATTGAAAGCTTCCATTCCTCTCAAGTGCTCTTGCATTTGAAGCAATGCTTTATCTAACTTCAAAACATTGTAATCAAAAAAAGATCGATTTCCTTTTCCCACATAAACAACATATGCAAGATTATTTCGCAAGAGTTTTTCATTAAGAAAGGAAGTTTAGCAATAAAAAATTCACAGTTTAGCATTTTTTTTTTTTGCAATGGTAAAAACTAGAAAATGAAAATTTGAAGTAAAATTAACTTTCAAATAATATTTTTCACGTCAATGCAATTCCCGGAATCGTATCGGAGTGTATTGCATAATGACCCTAACCTATATTAACGCTGTAGATAAGTTGATGAAACAAAATGTTAGTTAATAAGCCTTGTTAATCTACCTCCTATTGATAGAATATCATTCGTCTTAAGATCGAAATTTCGGTCGAAAAGGTGAGGTGTTAAATTAGTTCATACTACGTGGCAAAAATTAAAAATAAAAAATTCATAAGCCATATAGCGTTGATCTTTTCCTCGAGTCAAGAAAAAGGAAATTGAATTAAAAATACATTTCAACTTTTAATAGTAAACAAAATCTTATCAATAAATAAAATAGTTTCTTAAAACAATAACTGAATTGAATTTATTTGTTTCAAAAGGTTTTATCTAACACGTATCGTGAAGCACGATACGCCCTTTTGAAATAAATGCATTCAATTTTCGACGCGTAAAAACACTAAAAATTGTACGAGATTTCGAAAGCGTGAGATATGTTTGAGATTTATAAAAGCATTGCTAAAGTTTGAAAGCGTTTAACGATTGGCGTTTTGAACGCACGATAAAAATCAAATGAATTCAAAGCCTTCGTATTTAATCTGATCTATTTTTTGCTCGTCAAGAAGTACTTCGCCGTCAACAGTGAATGCTGTAATGTAGGAAGCAATTTCGCCGCGATATTCTTCGGACTTGATTGCAATGATTATTTTGTCATCACTGTTTGGTAAAAATTTAAACGACGAAAAGCCACGCGACGATATCACAGAGCCTATTTGTGTAGATTCAATAAGAGAGAAGCTTTCGTCGGCCGTTAGCAAAACATTTGTGCCTTTGGTTTCGTCGTCGATTTCATTGTAAGCAGAGTGAGAGGCTCTTCGCGGAAGAAAGAACCACTTCCTTGCGATATTACTCCAAGCTGCGGACTCGTGAATCATATAACCAGGATAGTAGATGCCGACTGAAGATCGAAGAGCGAGGTAGTTTTCACGCCAGTCAATATGCTTCACTTCACCCGTAACTGAAATCACTTTTACCCACTGAGGATTGTAATTTTCCAACTCTCCGGTGACAGATGTCCATTCTTTTCCTAAGCTACCGACGTACATATTTTGACCTTTTATCGCGATCCATTCGCATTTAAATTCTTTACTCGTCGAACCGTTGCCATCAGTTAGAATAACCCAAGGTATCAACATGTCATTACGCAGCTCGTAAACAATTCCAGTTCTATCGTCGCAAGAGTATAGCCTGCCGTTGAAAACCGCGAGTTCAGATAGTTCCATTCCCCTGCCATTCAACGTGAGCTTCGATTGCAGCAGAAGAGGCTTCGAATCCCACTCGAATCGAATGAACTTCTCGTTTTTGTAGTAAATCAGAAAACCGCGCAGCAAACGGCTGACCCAAACGTTGCCTTGTTTCGAGTCTCTGTCCAAATCGGAAATCACCGCGACTCTGTATTTAACTTGATTTCCGAATACTAACGGTGGGGTCAAAGGATATGTGCGGTTGTAATGATATTGTTCGCGGCACTCACTTCGCTCGTGACTGCTTTTCGGACGGAAACAGTAAATGAGGTAAAGCACGCTGATCGCGATCAGTAAATGCCGCGTTTTCGACGGAAGCGGAATTTTCGCGCACTTCGCCAAAAGCCGCATTTCGCTTTGCGAATGCCGAATCCGTGCCGCCACCAAATGATGTTTCTCGTCGCTTTGGTTACCAGTTGCAGACGAAATCAATCACAGCAGTCTTTTCACTTTCAACTTTCATTTTTATTTATTTTTATCTAAAAGCGATGACAAAAGTGAAGCTCGCGAGCAGCGCGATTCGTACACAGGATGGAGACCGACCGACGTTAGGTTTGGCTAAACGCTAAAAGCTTAAAGATACAAGAGAACGCAACAAAGCTCGCGATTTCTGCAGCATTCGATGCACTTTACCCAAAAATGTTACGAGTTAAAATGTTAGGGGTGAGAGACGATTAATGAGTAAATAGTATTGCAGCAAATGAGATTACGCTGCTTGGCAAGTATTTTAGTTTATGTTATCTTCACTGTTATTTGTGAGCTCAGTTGAAATAAAACAAATTCGTGGAAAGAGCAATTAAAGGCGCGCTCGGGTTACACTTCGAATAATTCATTAGTGTGAGTATTGTAGTGTGAGCGAATTGATGCGATTTGCATTGAAGAACTGCAACATTTGCTTCGAAAGCAACGTCATTCACTGCTCACGTTTCACTAATTTTAGCTTTAATTTGAAAGGGTGCATTTGTGTGCCTTCACGCGCTAACGCTGAACTTTCTCGACTCGCGTTTCGAGCGAAACGTGAAACGCGTCCAATTCGTGCGCCAGTATTTTATCGATGATTGTTCGTCCCCGCGTTTGTCCGATAATGCTGTTCGCGAGCAGCGATTGCCGAGAAAAGGTCATATCAAACGTAAGATAAACGGCAAATGGTGAAATAATGTTCGGTTGTGAAATGAGTTCGTTTATTGCAGTGTACAAAGTTGTGTATGGAAGCGAGCGATGGTGGAGTTTGGCGAGCAACGATGGAGGAGAGCGGAAGGAGTGAGCAGAGAGAGAGGAGAGAGAGATCGGGCGCAGCGGACGCGTGTCAAAAGCGGCACAACGAGAAGGAAGTTGAGAGAGACGAACGGCAGACGCCGTGAGCCTGACGGGCGCGCGCCGAGTGCTAGCGGCGCGCAGCGCGTCTCGAGCCGTTCGATAGCAGTTCGCAGCATTTGACGCAAAGAACACGTGTTTTCGCCGATTTAAAACACACTTTTGCCTGACGCTCGATTGACGGACGGTTCGATTGACGGAAAGAGTGCGGAATGCAGGAAGAGGAGCCGAACGACGAGCACGTCGATCAACACATGCTCGACGATACCGACAGCGGTTCGGACGCGGACCTTGTCTCGGAGTCGGACGAAGAGTGCGACGAGCAATGTGAAGAAGCGGGCGCAGTGGTCACCCGCACATACGTGCCTTCGGGTGACGACGATCAGCAGTCGCTCGAATGCGACGAGTCCGCTTATGTTCTCTACCAGAAAGCGGAAACCGGCCTCCCGTGTCTCAGTTTTGATCTGATCGCTGACGACCTCGGCTCTGGCGACGAACGGGCAAACAGCTTCCCGATCGCCTTCTCTATGGTTTCCGGTACACAAGGCCCCAAAGTACACATCAACAGTTTGCTTGTGATCAAAATGAGTAATTTGCAGAGGAACAAGCAGCAAATGGAAGAAGACGACGCTGAGAACGAAGATTCGGAAGAAAGCGACGATGAAGACGAACCTGAATTTCAGTGCGTACAAATACCACACAGTGGTTGTGTTAACAGAGTAAGAAGCACAGTATTGGGCAACAAAGTGGTCGCTGCATCTTGGTCTGAACTCGGAAATGTCCATTTGTGGGATTTAAGTAAAGAACTCCAGGCTGTTAATGACAGCGAAGCTATGGATTTATACCAAAGAAGCAAAGAAAAATCGTTACCAATTTTCACTTTTACCGGTCATCAACAGGAAGGTTTCGCTGTTGACTGGTCAAATGCATCTATTGGCCTCTTGGCGACTGGTGATTGCCAAAAAAACATTCACATTTGGAGACCGTTAGAAGCATTCACGTGGAACGTTGATCAACAACCACTATGTGGACATGTAAAGTCTGTCGAGGATTTGCAGTGGTCGCCGAATGAGGCCAACGTGCTTGCCTCTTGTTCAGTCGACAAGACAATCCGAGTTTGGGATATTCGTGCGCGGCCGTCGTCCAGTTGTGTGATCACAGTAAACGACGCTCACGAGGCCGATGTGAACGTCATTTCATGGAACAAAAAAGAACCTTCATTCTTGCTGTCAGGTGGCGATGACGGAGCGATTAAAACTTGGGATCTTAGACAGTTTGGCAAATCGAAAGATCCAAAGCCGATCGCTACATTCAAGCACCACGTGGCGGCCATCACTTCGATCGAATGGCATCCAAGTGACAGCACAGTATTTGCAGCTTCAGGGGCTGATAATCAATTGACGCTTTGGGATCTCGCGGTTGAAAAGGATGATGAAGATGAGGAAGAAGAGGAAGAGTTACGCAAACTTCCACCGCAACTGCTGTTCATTCATCAGGGCCAAAAGGACATAAAAGAACTTCATTGGCATTCACAGATACCAGGACTTATCATCAGCACGGCTTCGAATGGTATCGATATTTTCAGGTCGATAAGTGTTTAAACCGACTTCTTCATGAAATAAATTACGTGTTTTAAATTGCATTTGATTTAATTATTTCGAGTAAAAGATTAAACAACATTCGAATGAAACAAGAGGTTTTCGAATGACTTGCCGTAATAATAACAGGTGCTTTTAAAACTATGTTCGCGTAAACTGTCCATTCACTAAAAACAGTTGATTAATTAAGGCACCCGATTAGCAGTATTTGCAGAAATTATTTGTACATTCAAACAAGCGATCCGTCACTGGAGGAACTTGCTTCACTCGTTCTTCACTTGATTCAAAACGCTGCAAACGAATTCGGAAATGTCACTGTCTTGATGTTTGGCTATGAACGGGTGTTGTAGTAGCGTCGTGTAATTGGGCCGTCGTTCGTAATCCTTTTGCAAACTAAACAATTGCAAAGAGTCAAGAGTTGCGCATCGAATAGTAGTGGCGCACTGCTTGCTTACCATTGCACGATGAAATCTTCGAAGTCTGCCGAAAATAAACCAGGTTTAAGTCTTGGAGGATCGTCTTGACAAACCCTCTTCAGCTGTTCAAAAAAACCACCGGAAGTCGGAGCGGGATAAGGAAATTTACCGGTCGCTAATTCCATCATTGTAATACCGAGACTCCATACGTCGGAACGTATGTCATACTGTCCCTGGCGTCTCGGGTCCGGATTAATACGTTCGGGTGCCATATATGGTTTGCAGCCGGCGTCGTGCGTTTTAGCGACCGAATTCACCAAGTGACCGGAAATTCCAAAATCGCAAAGTTTAACTTCGCCTTTTCGATTGATGAGGATATTTGATGGTTTGATGTCTCTATGAATTATTTTTATAGTATGGAGGTAATGGAGTGCGTTCACAACACTCGCAGCTATTTTACCCAAAACGAACTCAGGAATAGAGGTCGGAATTTCTTTGTCGAACTCTTTGTCGTCGCGATCGTAGAACATTTTATAGAACTTATCGAGCGACGTGTCCATTATTTCCATAAAAAGCCACAAGTCGCCGTCCGAATACAGAGCTCCATAGAATCGAACAATATTGCTGCAGTCGCGACAAGTTTCAAGTACGTTTTTATCCATTAGGAAGCGTCGCTGTTCCTGATTCGTGCTCGAAATGGTCTGCGAAAAAGTCGCGGCGTTCAGTCGAATGCAAAGCAGAATCAGTGTACCTTAACGGCCATTTCGACACCCGACGGCACGTGTCGAACCCGCTGCACGACGCCGTAAGCCCCGCGCCCCAACAGTGAGATCACTTCCATGTCCTCGACGTCCACCTCAATGTCCCTGCTGTCCACAGTGATGGTTCCCCTTCGGTCCAAATTGGTGGGCGGCGCGGTCGCGGTTTCTTCGGGCAGCGGTTGACCGAGACGAGGAGGTCGCCTTCTTCCTGTGGTCGAGCACAGCGATTATTGCGAGTTTCGCCTATCTTCGATAGAAGTGATAATTCAACGCGACACTTACCCGCCATTTGAATGAACTTCGATCGCTCGTTGTGTCGAAATTGAGGCGAATTTGGCTAAAAAGCGATTGCGGCCGCTTTCAATCACTGATCGCTCACTGTTCGCTCACTGTTCGCGCATTAATCGATTGCATTGAATTCATTTTTTTCATTCGAAAAATGAACGCAATTCGCAATTCTTTAATGAGTCACTAACTGTTAGTCGCTCGCGGCGCCCTCTGCGAGCAAACACTCGCCGCACTCGAATTCTTTGCGCGGTCCGAACTTTGCTTTCCGTTTCAATGAAGCAAAGCGCGAAACGAATGCGTTCTTTGCGATTTGCGCCCGAATCGAAGCGCGCGAAGCGAACTGCGCTAATGGCCACTTTCAGTCCACTACTTCGCTTTAAACTCTCGCTCTCAACGCAAACTTTAAACGGTTCTCGTTTCAAACTTTTCTTATCTTGACGTCAACTTATCGATAACTGGACAAATCAAATTATCTCGTAAACTCTGGAACTCTTCGTCTCAAAAAAGAGCTGCAGAAGCATTCGTTCATTGGCTGACAGACTTCTCGGAAAAACTTTTAAAAGCGACACGAAAAAATAATGTCTAATGTATACAAAATGAAATTACTAGTTCGCTGGAATAATTGAGGTCGAATTTCGCAAAGTACAGGGTGAATTTTATAAAAGTACCGCTGTTTGAGCTTAAATTACTCCTAATATTTGGCAATATTTTTATTAAAATCACAAAGAGCAAAGTTTTAAAAAATTACATACAAAAACGCTGGTGATTTCCCTCCTTTTCCCGCTTGCACAGTCATCCTATAAGACCGCACTCCGAAAATGTCCGCAGATTTTCTTACCGTCGAATAAGAAACACCGAATTCAAGGACTCGTCTTCTAATGGCCTTACGCGGACTTCTTACGAAGCTTTCGTTAACCTGCGAAAGCTTATTCGGTGTTAAAAATGTACTTTTCCGCTTGTGCGGAACATTGCGGACTGAGCCGGTTTCGGCGATTTTTTAAATCAAATTTTTTATAGCACGTCGAAAAGGCACTGAACCCTCAGGAAAACGTTTTTAAATTCGCTCCGAACATTTTTAAAATTTTCTGTTTTGTGGTAAAATTTAACACAAAAAGCTCGCTCTTTAGTTGAAAGCACCATTTTTGTTTGTGCGGTTGTTTTGTCCGAATGATAAGTTTATATTTTTATGATTAGCCATATTCTATTAATTAGAACTTGCTCTTTAATTTTTTGCAATCAGCACCTTTTTATCATTTTTCGTTCGCGAGTTATTCTTAATCAAGCACCGGTACTTTTATAAAAATCACCCTGTATATTGAAATTAAAATGAGAATAGAGAAAACGCTACGCATCTACTGGATGAAAGTAGTGAGAAAATCGCACAATTTTTTTATTTTGTCGCTAAAATCATGTAAAGCGATCGTAAAAAAATTGCTTGTTTAAAGCTCTTTTTTATAGCGGTTATTTTCACGTCGAGTCTAGCAAAAGTTTTGCTTGACAAACAAGTGTGACAATCATAGCACATGCGACAACTAGTCGCTAATTTTTGTAAAATTGTAATTAATATTAAAGTTTTAATTGAAAATATGTCATTTTAAAAAAAGATGTTTAATATATGAACGCAATTAATCAAATTTTGCGTTGAATACAACATAAATCGTTAATGCAAACTTCGATTAGCTATGCATGCAATTTAAAAAGATTTTCTGCAAGTTTATTCCGCATTATTTTCTCTTGAGCAAACAGCGCCCAAATATAGTTGAACCTTGTTTTTGTTAACCACTTTTTGCATAAAAAATTGTTCATTAGAGCGAGAAGTTCATAAAAATGAAGTTTGACTGTAGCGATTAACATTTGGCAATCTCAAATTTTCAATATTTATATCTATGAATAAGACATTTTGGTATGAATTATTAAATTATGGGAGAGAATATAATTTACTTCAAGACACATAAGATAACAGATTGACGAAAAAAAAGCTAATTTATAAATTTATTTGATCCTATTTCACTAATATTGAAAATAAACATTGCTTAACATGTAATTTAAACAGCATTACGAATACGCAATTCTCTCCGATCTCACAGGTTGTGTCGAAATTTTAATAATTTAATATGCAACGCTTGCAGAGTGAAAGCTTTCAAAGAATAAAATTGAAAATAAAAAATTTTCACTTGGAGGAAAAATCCAAGTTTAACAAGCAATTATTGTAATCAAGCCATTAGTATGTGAGACGAAAAAAAAAGCATTTCTCTCCATACATTTCTAAAAATAAAATCAATTTCAAGTGCTTTTTTTCAAAATTTGAATTACATATACGATTTCACGGCCTCATTTCTTTTTAACCACCTTCGAGACAGACATACTCCGCTCATTTTTGAGACGGAATTTGTCTTGAAAGCAAACTGCTTAAAGTTTAGCCTAATTAAGATACTCAAATCTTTTTAAAAACGATAAAAAAAAAAGATAAAAATATGTTTGACGGTCAATTAGATAAACCACATTGGAGCAGAGCTCGTGCAGGAGAAGATCGATGAAAATCCTGTTCTACATATTCCTTGATAACTAAACCTTGATAATTATATTCGTTTAAATCTTCAAGTGACAAGAGTTATACATTTTCAAAGATTAATCTGCTTTTTTTGTTTAAAAAAAATTGAAATCGGTAAAATAAAGATGCGTAATTTCAGTTCAATGACCACATTATTTGACTGATAAAAAGTACAAATTACAACACAATCAATTATAATGGAAAATTCCGAACCTTAATTAATGAATGAGTGGAATTTTCAAAATTTTGTCAAAAAAAAAATGGGTCGAGCGTAAAAATTTAATCTCAACTCTTTTTAACTACTTAAGAATTTTAACCATGAAAGCGTAAGAAATGAAATAAAATTAATAATTTCATAAATTTATCTGAAATTTTAAAGACAATCGAATAAAACTTGGATAGGAAAAATCTTTGTAAAGGGATCAGAATTTTATTTAAAAATTTTTTTATGTAACCCATAGAGCTTAAAGAGCTTAAATGTTTTAAATGACTTGGCGCGGATTTTAGCTTAAAAGTGTAAAAAACATGCTATCAGACATGTAAAATTTCTTTTCAAACGAAAAACCAGATCCTTTTACAAAGCTTTTACAATTTGTTTTTTCTATCGAAAAGTTCACTTTATTTTCTGCTCTCAGTTTTGATTATTTTCACCTTCGAAACAAGTATTTATCTCTGTTTCATAGAGTTATTCTTAGTAGTCTCCTGCTTCTGACAATCTGTTTCTGTTTGTGAGTGTTATTTTTGCTTGTTTAGCAGCACAAAAATTTTCTTTACGAATCACACAACGAAACAACTGAACGGAAATCTATTACGTCTGAGTAACAAATAAAAAAAGTAGATTTTTAAAGCAATTGATCTGAATGAAAAAATCCGAACTTAGTCATTAAAAGAAATTTTGTTAAGAATAGCCAAACAAGTAGAAAAACAAGTTGAACAATTTTTTTCGAGAGATTTAAGCATAAATTTTTCGATCAATTCGAAAATGTGCGGTTTTCGAATGACAAACGCAACTTTGGTAGGGCACATGATTTATTTATTTATTTATTATCGCTGTTTCTCGGCTCCATTCTTTTGCGATCATTTGAATTTTTGTGCATGTTTCATTCTCACTAACTCTCATTTCGACAAACATTTACTATTCTCACTTAAATGCATTGCGAAAGTTTTTAACGTTGCGAGCGACTGTGTAGATTTTTTTTCATCAGGTCCGCTTTCTTAAAGGTTTATTTTCTCAAGTCTCAAACTGTTTCATTTTATATTTAAGTCGATAAACTTGTGCTAAGGCTTTGTTACTAGTTTTATTCGACTGAAATTGGTAATAAAGTTTTAAAAAGTTTGAAACAAAGCTTATGGAAATTGGTTGAGATTTATGAAAGTGACGATTAAAGCGCATAAAAAATTAATTTTAAAATGAATACTTTCTACTTTGCTCAGAGTTTTTAAATATGTAAAATTATTATAAAAAAATTAATTTTTTTTT
>NCKU01001064.1:0-29492 GCA_003675995.1 Dinothrombium tinctorium | reverse complement strand
AAAAAGAGGTTAAACTTAATATAAACTTTTATTAAAGAATAAGAAATTTATTTTTCGCCTAATTTCCTGTTTAAAATTAAAAAATTTATCATCAAAAGCGAGAAGCTTAACTGAGATCATATCGCATTCACTACTAGTTATGATTTTTTTTGATGATAAGATGATATGAAATAAAGACAGAAACAAGAGAGAAGCAATTTTATACGAAACATTGAAGTTCTCTCCTATCTCTCGCTTTGGATGTTGAAAACTTTTCAATTGCCTTTGACGAAAGAAGAAGCTAATGTTTCACTCTATGTTTGCGAGTAATTTTAACGAAAAAAAAAAAATTAGATAAGAGCGAGAGAAAGAAAGGTCAGAAAAAAGATTCAGAAAATAGAGAAAGTAAACACAAAATTTTGCACTCGAAGTTTTTTATTTGTTTCATGTGTAAACTTATCGATGCGATCTACTTTTTTCAAAGTTTCTCTAGACATTCTTTTATTGTGTTCACTCTTTTGCAATGATAGAATCGAAATTAATTTTAACACATTTACATTTTTACTCGTCTTATTTGTTCGTGACAGGTAAAAAAAAAGGAAAACGATTTTGAACGCGCAAATTTCATTAATTGGATTTTCATTTTAATTGCGAAACAAACGCTTATTCAAAAATATAAAAAGCTTGAGTCTAATTACTTTGACGTGCTTCAAAAGTTTAATTTTGGAAAAATTTCTCCAAACTTTTACATTTAGCAAATAAAAATAATTATGGCGACAACAGCTTTTGAACGTTAGCTACAGTTCACGCGAAATGAATTATAATTAGAGTCAAAATGAAACAAAAGAATCGAAAAAATAAAAGCATCTAAATTTGTTCAAAAATTATAAAATTTATTTGCACTTTTTCACAAGATCTTTTTTTCTCAAATTTTCAAGAAATTAACTGAATTTAACATTGATGGACAATTTTTTTCTAAATATTTTCTTTACAAAATTTAATTTTCAATAAGACGCCCATTTCAATTCGACTTTTTTCTTCACTTATTTGTCCATTTAATGCTATAAAAGAAGCCACAGAAAAAACTTTCTATAGAAAATAGATTTTAACACAGCTTTTCGCTTATGTCGTGAAAAGAAGATAAGCGATTAGCAGCAAAATGTTTTTTTGTTTAAAACATTTGTTGCTTCTAAATCAAACAAATGTGTTCAGTGTGAGAAAAAAAAAAATTTGATATTTTCACAAATTATATAGAGAAACAAAAAACTAAATCTTCTTTTCACATTTTGTCCATTTCCCAAATGTGCTTTTTAAATTTGAAAACGAAAGAGAGAGAGACAGAGAGAAATGTTTGTTTCATCGAAAAAAATTCGCACAGGTAAATGGTAAAAGTATGAAAAGTGTGTTATTCTCTTTTAAAACGAATTGCATTGCAAAAGTTTTAGCAAACTTTATTGAAGAGAACAATTTTATTCAACATTGATGGAGTTTTGTTTCGCTAGCACAATTTTTCACAAAGAAATGCAATTTGTTTCACTGCCTTTTTCATCTCACCTATTGTTTGTCAATTTTTTTCGCTTGTGTTTCGAAACGACAAAAAACTTAAACAAAATAAATTTTTAATATGGATTGCTTCGAATTTATATTACAATTTTGATAATTTTATTATTTTTTTAATGAAAAGCGTTGAGAAAAACGGAAGCAGCAGCATCAACAACAAAACATGCAACATGCTGCATGTTGTAAAATTAATGAACTTTTAATGTAATCTGAAATAAACGAAGTTCTGTATTTTTACCATTTATAATTAGTCTTCATTGTTTCATTTCGTAATGTTTGTTCAACAAATGACGCTTTCTCTAACTTTCGCTAACTTTTCCGACTTTGTTTGAACTGCATATCACACACAATTCAAGTTTTAAGTTTTACTTTTCACAATGTTTCATTGTTCAGAGTAAAGTGTTACGAATAGGAAAAGCAGCAACAAGATTTCATTAAGCTGAAATATTTGAAGCGATAGATTCTTACTTCTTTTTAACTTTATTACATAGTTTGTCTATTTTCTGAAAATATGTATGAGCAATGAAACTTTGGATCTTTTATATTGAATAAGTGAAGTATTTATCATGTTTATTACAATTTGATGATAGTAAAACAACTCAATTTTCTTTTGGAAAAATTCAACGATGAGATAGAAAATGTATTCAAAGTGTGATCAAAATTTTTAATACAGAGCGCTTTTTTAAACACGAACTGTTACTCTTTTTTTCACACTTAAGCGTTTCAAAATTTTATCCTTTATTCACCCTGAAGATATGAGTTATAGAAATTGTTTACAAAGCAAAAATTCTCTGCATCAAAATCGAAGAGTGACTTTATTATTAAAGTTTGAGTGCATTTTCGAGATGAAAAATTTTCCACTTTTCGAGATGTAAACTTAAAAAAAATTTAATAATACAACTCAAAGCGTTTTTATCAATCAATTCGCGTCCGTAATTATGAAAACTGAGCTCTAAACACGAAGTTCATTTTAAATTATTTTTTTTTTGTTCAAAATTTTGTCGTTAGGAGTAGTGCCGACGAGAATATTTTCCTCATATAGTCAGTGTTACTAATGATATTGTGGAAATCTCATTCCCACAAATTAATTCACTTTTATTCTTATATTTTCGCTTCTTTTTATCATTTGAAAGCCGTTAATTTTCTGTCAAAAATTTTTCACAGGGGTGAAATTTATTGAAAGTATTTTAAATTCAAAAAATTTTAAGCTTTTAAGCGATAATATTAAATATGATTGAAATGTTTTGAAAAAGCAAAAATTCATATGTTTTCTTGTGAAAATTAATTTTGAAAAAAAATAATTTTTAAAAAACTTTCAACCATTTGCTAGTCGCTAATTGTTTTTATTATAATAGAGTTAAATTGTTCTCTGTACAGTTTGTTGCCACACGCATCAAATTTTCTTTTACAAAACGGTGCTAGCTTCTAAGCGCAAAAGTGGGCTCATTTTAAATTCAAAGTGCATTTTGTGGAAAAAAAAGAACGAAGAGAAGAAAACGGAATTGGAAATTTAGAGACGAAACAATGTATTTAATCTAAATTCTTTGTTGCGCTTTCTATCTTAATACATACATCAAAGTCTTCGCTTAAAATTCGTGTGTGGAATCGAGAAACAATTTCAATCGCATTCATTATTAACGACTACTACTAGTGCATTAATGAAACAAGATTAGTCGACTGTCTCTCTCTTTTCTATGCGGCAACCAAATTAAGTGCTCTTTGCGTTCATGCGGCCAAATTCTACTTCTCATGTATCCTCTCGCTTTTAATTATTCAAATAGGCAGCGTAGAAAGAAGAATTGCATGAAAACCTGTCAATGAGCATTTATCTCTCACGTACAATCATGCATCAAACGCAGAAGTTATTCTTCATTTGAAAGAGAAGCAAAGGGATTCTTGCTAAATGAAGAATGAAGAAGTTTCGTGACATTCGCTTGTTTTTACTCTTTTCATTTGAAATATGAGCTGAATTAAGATTTCGCATTTTTGTTTTTAAAAGATTTCAAAATATTTCTATTCGACACATTCGCTTCGATCATTTTAAATTTTTAATAAAGTAATCGACAGTAAATTGGGATCAACTCAGGCGAAAAATTTTCACTTTTTTTTTCTTTGCGTGATCAAAATACTGACCATTGCGTGTTACACGAAATATTATGCTAAACACTATCATTAATTCATTTAACGAATGTATAAAAAAAGAATTTTTCCTCTTGCTTTTCTCTATTTCTCTCACATTCACTCTCATGTTACATTTCGTCTCATCTCATCGCTTCTTTGCCTCTTATCTCTTTGCATTCTATATTCTCGCTTTTCTTGCTTTATCGGTGTCAATTTCGCCGAATTCAGTTTCGTAAGCAATTTCAGAAACGATTGCCATTGACATGAGTGAGCAATTTTTTAGTTGCAAAACTGTACTCGTGTAGTCCTACACTTCGCCCGATATCATTTTCATCAACTAAATTAAAATTCTATTTATGCTCTGCTATGTAATCGCAACTATTGTCGTCGCTAAATTCACTGTAGCTTTATCATTTAAGTTTGATAAAAAAATTTAAAAACAAATTGTAATGAAGCAAATCATTGAGAGTATTGTGTAAATTGATGAATTCGGTTTGATTATTTTCTGCTTTATTACTTTGTCAACTTTCTCGTTATTCGCAAAAATGAGCTCGTGAATGCTTCTCTTAATTCGAGTATTGAGAAAAGATCTGCGAACAATGTAAGGAACAATACGAATGCAGTGTGTAATAAACGAAAAATGTAGTAAATATGCTGCAATATGAATAAAGTCGCTAACATTAAATTCGCTTCTGACGTGAATAGGCTGTAGGCTACACAAAATCTGAAATTTCCTAAAGTAACTCGCTGCGTATCTCAAAAAACAGTTTCCTTAATTTCTTCTTTCATTTTATGTTTATTACTTCAAAAAGCTTCTTGTTTCATTTGAAAACAAAATTAATCTTTATTTTTCAAAGTAGAACAAAAATTAAATTTAAAATGCAACAAAAAAATATGTTAAATTGTCAAAAAATTTTTTATATAAACTGAGCGAAATATTTTATGTACTCACAAACATTTCAAAGTTAATTGAGAAATACCCAAGAGTATACAATTTCATTTCTCAAAGCAAATAATTTAAAGCAAAAAGAGACTTCACCGGTAAGTATTATGAGCTTGATGCGTATCTGTTTAAAGATGTAAAATTCGCTTAAATTAATTTTATTTTTATTTTCTCTTAAAAATCTCTTTATTTTTTGTTCAAATCAAGCAAATGAAGTGAAAATGAAATTTATTTCATTTGAAGCTGAACACATTTGATTGTGTTTGCTAACGTGACAAAATTTGATTTTCTTCGATAAGAAAAAAAAATCGCTTGTTATAGCAGCGCATCGCGATCGATATATAAAATAGCAAATTGCTTGTTTCTAAACTTATTTATTTCGTGTAAAATGTTCATTTATTTTTTGCTATTTCAACGTATCGCTGAAACAAGAAGAAAATAATTGCAGCGACAGCGAACACTTTGATATTTTTGCTCTTAAAAAAAAACTGGGCGTCAAATTTCAAGCCAATTTTTATATCAAAAACAGTTCTTGATCATAATTGCGTGAACTTTTGCCTCATGTTTCTCGATTGCCAACAGTGAAAGAACCTTCTTATGTTTGAATAAAAGTTTGTTGACTTTTTGCTGTAAAAAAAAGCTTAACTTTTGAATTGAATATGATGAATAAGAAAGCGATGTAATGAATAAAAATTAATTTTAATAGTCATTTAGCTTTATTTAAGTAAAATGCGCTTATGTTTGCGATGCAAAATTGAAAATTAATTTAAGCTTAATTCTTCTTTCTTATAATTCAAACAAAATAATAGTGAAAAGTGATTTCATTTTTCGATAAAGAAAACTGAATAGAGATGAAGAACAGAAAGCTCAACATTTTTTTTTTGTTTTGTTTTTTAATATCTTCACAGCGAAAAACGCAGTTTGAGATTTGCAGCAAAAGGGTAAATAAAAATTTTTCATTGCGAGAAATGCATTTGAATATGCAATCGATTTTACGCTAATATGAAATATCCAAAGTTTATCTTTTCACTTTCTATAACTCTTTTCAAATGCTGCAATTATTGTTGTCAGTTGTGTTTATTCAAAGTTCTATGCTATTCCTATTGATCGATTTCAGTCAAATATTTTTTTTCTTTCAAATTTTCTCCTAAAAACAGCACGAAACTTGCATTATGAAATAGATTTTAATATTAGAAGATTGTACTCGCTGTTTTTAGCAAAGAATCTTTCTTATTTCCGAATGTGTTGAAAAATTTTGGAGACAGTTTTACATTAAATTTGGTTTATATAGAATAGGAAAAGAAAAAAATGATTTTGTTGAATAAATTGAAATTAATGTTTGACAGCTTCAAATTACTCAATGTCTAAATTTCTGTCAGTTTAATGCGCTTGAAACAAAAATTGAATTTAATCACTGGTTTTGTTTTGATTGAAATGAAACGAAATAGAATAAATGCTTTGAATTTTAAAAATTATTAATTAAGAGAAAATAAAGAACGAAAATTTCAACGCTGTATTTGCATAAATTTAGCTTTTGTAGAACAAAAATTGCTGCCGTGAAATTATTTCTAAGTTTTAACTAGCAGTTGGGTCAAACATTTTCGCTCGATGCCAGCATTTCGATCAATTACACTTTATTATGCACTTTAGGCGACGAAAAATACTAATTTTTTAGCTTTTCGATAGAATACAGTTTCATTTCGCCGCAACTGTATTCAACTGTATGTACAGTTCGAATAAAACTTAAACGCATGCGCAATGCTCGGCAAAACGCGAACATGTGTTTGATGTGAATTTGTGAGAAGAAAATTGTTTTTAAAAATTTTCGCTTTAAATTAATTCAATTAAAGGTTAAAATGTTGATTAAGTGTTTGAAAGCAACGAACACATTGAAATTCGACGCTCGAAGCTGCAAAGCATTTAATCACGTGTTGAGTAAATGGTGTTCGCTGAAAGCGTTCAAAGATCGACTCGAAAAAGGACCTCAATTCGAACATTTCGTTTCAAATGCGAACCATTTAAAAATCAATTCAAATTCAACCAAAACTCAATCGACGATTGAAAACGCGTATGTCGCATCGCGAAACTCGATCGCACCGTACATCGATCCTGAAGTGATGAACGGTAATGGTACCAGTGTTTTGATCGAAACTTACGGTTGTCAAATGAATCAAAACGATACCGAAATCGCGGCTAAAATATTGCGCGATCACAATTATCGCATTGTGGCCGATCTTAAAGAAGCGAGCGTTGTTTTACTTATGACCTGTGCGATACGCGAAAATGCAGAAAGCAAAATCTGGCGTCGATTGCGTTTTTTGAAGGAACAAAAAGAGCGAAACAAAATCAAACAAATCGGTGTTCTTGGCTGTATGGCTGAGCGGTTGAAAACCAAACTTCTCGAGAAAGAGAAGATCGTTGACATCGTCGCGGGTCCCGACAGTTATCGTGATTTGCCAAAATTATTGGCTATCAATAATTTAAATGGCGTGAACGCTGTGAATGTACTACTCTCTTTCGACGAAACTTATTCCGATATTATGCCAACGGTTGTGTGCGATGCTAACGATGAAGTATCACTAATGGATTCTCCCGTTAACAAGACACAAAAGGCGAAAAAAGCTTTCGTATCCATAATGAGAGGGTGTGATAACATGTGCTCTTATTGTATTGTTCCATTCACAAGAGGAAGAGAGAGATCTCGTGATTTGAACTCCATTTTAGAAGAAGTGAAACTTTTGTCAAAAGCAGGAATTAAAGAAATCACCCTCTTGGGTCAAAATGTGAATAGTTACCGCGATCTTTCACAATCGTCCGAATGTAGTTCGCTCGATGATAAAAATTATTCTATAATGTCATCTGAAGGATTCAAGACTGTATATAGACAGAAAAAAGGAGGAATTAGATTCAGTACTTTGTTGGAGAAAGTCGCTGAAATTGATGAAGAAGTTCGCATTCGCTTCACTTCTCCTCATCCTAAAGATTTTCCAACACAAGTACTTAATGTTATTCGTACGCATCACAATATTTGTAAATCAATTCATTTGCCTGCGCAAAGTGGAAATAATTTTATCTTAGAACAAATGCGGAGAGGATATACGAAAGAAGCTTATTTGGAGTTAGTGCAAAATATGAGAAACCTAATGCCAGACCTAAGCTTGAGTACTGATATCATTTGTGGCTATTGCGGAGAAACTGAAGCCCAACACGAGGACACTTTAGATCTAATCGAAAAAGTGAAATACAATTACGTCTTTGTTTTTGCATACAGTATGCGAGAGGTACTTTGCTTGCTTTGTTGATTGCCATTTCTTAATATTAGTTTTACTTTTTCTTTAAAATTCAAGAAAACACACGCATTTCATCGACACATAGACGATGTCCCTCAGGAGGTGAAAATTCGTCGGGTGCAAGAAGTTAGTGAAGTGTTTCGTCGAAACGCGCTGAAATTGCATCAAGAGATGATTGGCAAGCAGCAAATCGTTCTTGTGGAAGGTGAAAGCAAGCGATCACAAGATTATTTAATGGGCAGAAACGATTACAATACTAAAGTAATCTTTCCTCGTATTCGTATTAAAGATCATCGATTAAATTCGTACGACGACAACATAAGAGACATAAAGCCTGGTGATTACGTTGTCGTGAATATTGAACGCTGCACTTCGGAAACGTTATCTGGTGTACCGTTATTCATCACTGCATTAGCAGATTTTTATGACAACCGCGAGTACAATGTGAAATTTTAGGACACGTTATATATAGTTTAAGTCGTCTGTTTCTCGTTTATTGCATCAATGGTATGATTAAAGCTTTTCTCACATTTTCTTGTTTCCTTATTAAACATTGATCGATCGCGATTCTGAAAAGAAGTATAGTCAAAAGCGCGACAATATCTGCTTACGACCTTTAGCGTAGCGATTTTTACGGCCTGAAATGCAATCAAAAAAGAAATTCCTTCATAAATTTTGTTTTGAGAAAATTTACGCCAATTTTATCAAGCGATTAACATAAATCTATAATTTCATTCGCATTTATTCATGAATTTTTACTTTGATTAAATCACTGGATATGATTTAACGCAAATTACAGAAATTATTTAGTTGAAAAGTGTTCTGCTAAACACAAGAATCGAAAATTCACGAATTAATTCTTATAGAGACACTCTTAATTTCAATTTCAGCTTTAGGCTTCAATTATTTTTAAATAAATAATAAACTTAAAGAAACTTTGTTTAAATCTCATCAGTTTTCAGTGTACTTTTAACAGTAGAAAACATTTTCTTAGCTTAAAGCATCTCTATTTCCATGCCATAAAATTTATGCGACCAAATCATCGGTGTATACAATTAGTGCTCATTGTGCTTTACTCTTAATTTATGCATTTATTTATTATGCATTTTTCGTGTTTATGGGCAACATAAACATTTAAATTATTCTATTTGACATTATAATTTAGTGTATTTGTATACGCTTTTTTTTGTTCATGTTGTTTATGTTAGAGATAAGTAAAATGTAATGTAAATTAGAAGAAAATCATAAAAATGAAAACGCGCTTTCTATTACTTTACTTTTCATGTAAATTTGAGATTTCTTTCATGTAAATATTATTTTCGACAAAAGATTTCATAATACACTTCTACGTCCGAAAAATCTTATTGCAGAGTTTGTTATGTGTCGTATGAAACCGAGGCTTTTGCCTCCGTTAGTATAGTCAATGACAAAATGTTTTGCTGTTTTGTTAGTCGAAGCAATGAATTATAAAATGAAAACAATTTAATTATAAAACAAATGAAGTAAAAAATTTAATATTGCTTGTCGAGAAGATAAAAACGAATTCGTGCTAATTAATTAGATTTTCCCTTCTTTTAGAGATAAGTTTTACACTTAAGAATGAATTAATTCGGTTTAGCGCATTTTTATAAATTTATCATGAAAAAGAATATTTAACAATCGCAAACAATTTGCATAGTCCCTTTTTATAATAAATTCATTAAATTTGAAACATTTTTCGAAACGAATTGAATATTTATTTTAAAAAATAACAACTTTTCTCATCATTTAAAAGATAAAAAAAAAATTGAATTTCATAGAATGCAGATTACATTAACAAGAAGCAGAAGCATTGAATTTCATTGTTAAATCGGCTTTTTTGTTTAATGTCCTCATTTTATATTTTCTTGTTTAACATTTTTTCAAGAAAGAACAAGGATAATCAATAAATTTGATATGGAAAAGAAAAACAAATATTCGATTTATAAAAACATTTTAAAGTTTCGGCTTTTAAAATTTTCTTTTCCTCGAATGATCAAATTCTGAATAGAAACGCTAGAATTCATGAATTTTGAGTATTTTAAAAAGCAGGAAACAAAGATAAAAAAGAAAGCAAACAAATGAAAATCAAACGAAACGTTTCTCTGCTTTTAGTACGCTAATCGATAGAAGATGCGCTTGATTTTCTAAATTCATTTTTAATGAATACATTCATGAATATTTGTTTTTCTACTTTAAATTCGATCAAAATTCTTTTATACAAAAAAAAAGTTAAGTTCGTTTTGGATTTTAACTCACGCAATTTCTTCTTCTTTTCCTAAACGCATAAAACTTATAAAAAAAATATTTTTTCAATTTGTAAGCAAAATTTTTTAAGCTGAGTATAGAAATTTTCATCGCGAATTGCCATCAATCAACTAAATTCTATCGATTTATAAAGTAAGCTTCTTTCGCTTCATACAAGTGTGAAACATGTAATAACACATTTCGGTTTTGAATAAATGTTTAGCACGCCCAATTTTTTCTTTTTAGATTTACTATCATAAATTTATATCACACCTATGTGTGCATCATTAACGCTCGCAACTTTGTATTTTTACAAATGAATTCAAGTAAATGAACGTTTCTCGCTTTTTTATAGAGAAAAAGTTTTACTTTGTTAGCGCAAAAAAATATTTTTTTTCATACTTTCTGACGTGATTAGGATGAATTACAACAATTATTCTATTTAAACTATTAATTCATTTTGTTTGAGACTTCATATTTTGGCACGTAATTATGCATATCAAAATAATCTGCGTTATCATAGAGTCTAGCTGCGTTTGCATTGTTATTCGCAATTCTGTTTCTCTCGTTAATTCAGTTTTTTCAACTTTAGTACTCATTCTGAAAATTTGTGTTTCTTGTTTTTATTACTAAAATAATGATTTTGAAAGGAAAAAATCGTAAGGGTGTCAACGTTTCTCGCGAAATATTTGATTGTTAGAGTAAGCAAATCACGCAACAACTTTTTTTTTTGTTTATTGATCGCTTTTTGAAATGATCGAAATGTTGGTAAAGGTTACTACTCGTAACGAGAGTTATTACCTTCTTGATAGTCTCGCTACCTTATTAAAAATTTATATAAATCAACTTGTTTATAAAAAAAAAGTTTCATTCTTATAAATCTTACTTCATTTTTAACTAATTTTGTGAAATCTTCACAGTTTCATAATGATTTGAAATTTTAATTCATCATGTAAATTAAGTTTTCATTTCAATTGTTTCATTTGCGAATTGCTGATTTCATAAGAATGCATACTTTCACGTAAAAATTTTATTTTTCTCGCATAATTAACTCATTCTTTTCACTTGTTTTAATCAAGAGATCAATTAGAGATTGTCAACTCTACTACTGAGGAGATTTTTATATTTCAAATTTTCACTTGCGAATTATTGATGCTTAAAACAATGCTTCAGAATATGCATCGAATCACATTTTTTTGCTAATTCTAAAAGTGATTTGTTTTGTTCTTTCATAATTTTATTTACTTTCTAAATTATTGTTGAAATTCACTTTCATTTCAAGTTTTGTTCAAAACTTTCATACATCAAACGCATTTAAAATTGAAACAAAATTTTCAAATTCAAGTAAAAGCAATTTTTAATCTTACTTTAGAAAAGCAATTATCGCAATTTTGAAAGATTCTGCAAATGCAACAAAAAAATTATCTTTTAAAAATTGCGAACAAGGAAAACAAATTTGATTTATTTATCGCCTCATGTAGTATTGATTTTTCTTTTATGCGACGACACTTTTTTTGAAATTCACAATACAAAATACATTATTTGACAAGGCATGTAAAAAAAATTTGCTTCTTCATTTCGCTCTTTTCTTTCTCTATATTTCTGAACGCGCGATGAAGTGAACATTGAAGAATTTTAAATTTTCAGTCAAAAAAAATACAAAATTCCAGAATTTTAAAGAATTTATAAAACTAGTTTTTGATTCGATTTTTTAAATTTTTTTTACTCATTCGTTTGCTGAAAACTTTTTTGAATAATTTCAATCTTTTCTATATTCATGTGAATCAGAAAAAAACTTCGCACAGTCGAATTTAAAGCAAATCACTTTTATTAAATTGCAATAATCAATGAGCTCTTACGCTCTCTTTCTCTTCCTCTTCTATCCACATGAAATAAGATGAAAGCGCCTTGACACACGAAATAAATGGTCACAGAGAATGAAAACTCGGCGAGACTCTGGTCGAAACATTGTTGACATGTTCGCGAAAATTGCGATAAAAAACTTGTTTCTTCTGCATCTTTTCCTTTACGTCGTTCTTTCATTTTTTTTTGCTTCTTTCTGACGCGAATAAAACGCGACATTTCGCCGAAATTCACGTTTACAAAGCCACAAAAAAAACTGCAATATAAAAATGGTGTTTTCGATTGACGCTTCTGTCAAAATCAAAATCGTTCGACTTTTGTGATGGTGCAATTTTTAGCCAGTAAAACATATTAATTATCAAAATTGGGCGAATGTATAGCTGAAGCAAAACTAAATTTGGTTACTTTCTTCTCATAAATGTTTTTTTCATTATGAATTCTGTTTGTCGTTGATTTTCATGCCGAATAGTGGTAGATAATAAAAGCTTTGGTTTAGATATTTTTAGGCCATATTTTGGGCGGCACCAGAAATAATCGTGATTTGACTTTAATTTGCAATGATCACGAAAACACAGCTTTCGTAAAAAAAAAATGATTTGCTTTCATCAGCAAATTTACTTTTTTTGTTTTCTTTTTTTCAGAGAACACTTTCTTAGAGAGTTTAAAAAATTTTAGAAGTTAAGATGAAGTTTAAAAGAGACAACGAGAAAAGTTTTATGATTGAGTTCAAGTAAAGCGTTGTGAAAATGCCTGTCACAGATACAATGACAAGATTTCAATTTTTTCCCTGTTTTTCACTAGAGAATATGAAAATTTTCTTTCGATTTTAGAAGTTTTTAATTGGACGAACAACACAGATGCAGGCGATCCTCTTTCATATTAAGTGTTAATAGCTAATTCAATTGTAAAAGCAAATTATTTTTGTGTATTTCCCTTGTCTTATTATTTTGATTAAAGATTTAAAACTTTAAAAGTTGGTTTATTTCTGACTAAATGCAAAACATTCTATCGTTGACTGCATGCTACTAATTCAGTCTTTGCTTTGGTTTGATTAAGTTCAGCAGTAAACGAGTTGCCTATTCACTCGCACGAGCTCAACTCGTCGCTAACATTTTGTTTGTAAAATTTGAATCAATTTTTTTGCATTTCTCGCGTTTGAAATTGTGTTTTGTGCGCTTAATTTTGTTCCCGCGAACTTTTCTTTTTGCCGCATGAACTTCTGCAAACTAAAGCGAGCGAATGAAGAAAGTGATAATGAAATAGGAAGCTAGAAGAGAAAATTAATAGCCAGCCGAGTGTCAAGTACTGTGCGAGTAATTGTACAGTATTTCAATCGCTGCGAAAAGAAGAGTGAAAAAAAGATGAGAAGAGGAAAAGAATGAGAAGAGAGCGAATGAAAAAGTAAGATAATTGACAGTAATCAGTGCAACGCACTTCGAGCTACGAAACGTAAAATGCGCATCAGTTTGGCTCGCTTTTCTAGCTATCACATAAGCTGCTTCATAATCTTCACTTTCATCCTCTGCTCTTGCTCATCGCTAGCGATTTGTCTTGAGACAAGTCATACGCATTTTTGTTCTAATAACGCTTTTTACAAATTGCGCCTCGTTAATCACAAACACAATGTTGGGTTGAGGTTATGAGATTAACGCGGCTAAAACCAAATTTTCCCAAATTAATTTAAATCATTTCAATTTTTTTCTCATTTTTAATATTTTCTCGTAAAATGTATATAATTTTGCAATTTAGCATAACATCAATGAATAAATACAGAGAAATGTACAATTTTAGCTTAAAAAATCGAATACAAAGCAAATATTTTTATACAAATCCGAAACCAGACGAAACGCTTTCGTCTTGCAGCGAAAAATTCGTAAAATGACTGTTCATTGCGACCTCTTTACTGATGACCACTGTTCTCTGTTTGTGCCGCGGACTGCCACTTAGAACATTATGCTGTATAGCCGCGTAGCTACCCGAACAACTGCTACCCGATTGCATTATCGATATCGTTCTATTGGTGCTCTTGTTACTGCGTACACTTTCGACCGATTGCCACGCTCGAAGTCGATTGTGAAGATCAGCGAATGTCGGCCTCTGGGCTGCATTCTCGTGCCAACATTCGATCATTAAGGCGTACAAATGAGGCGGACACTCGTCCGTACAGGGGAGCAAATGTCGCGATCTTATTAACTCGATCACTTCTTGATTACTGTAGCCAGAGTACGGCTGTTGTCCGAGACTAAAAATTTCCCATAAAACTATACCAAAAGACCAAACATCGCTTTCGGTGCTAAATTTGGCGTAAAAAAGCGCTTCTAACGGTAACCATCGAATTGGGAGCTCAGCTTTTGCCGATTGCGAATAGTAATAATCACTAGAATATGTGTCAAGAATATATCTGAAGTTGGCGATTTTAACGGTCAAGTAATTGCTGATGAAACAATTGCGAGCAGCTAAATCGCGATGAACGAATTGCTTTTTGGACAAATACTCCATACCAGCGGCTATTTGAATCGAGATATGCAGTAGATCACAAATTTCGAGCCTTCCAACGGCCGAATTGTTATCAATAAACTGATTATTGCTGCTCGACGAGTAAAGATTTAGGAACTGATGAAGATTACTTTCGGAGAGATGCTCGAAGAGCATCGAAAACGGACGCTCTTGAAAGCAAACGCCGAGCAAACAAACGATGTTCGGGTGCTGCAGAGAAGCGAGCAATTCGGCTTCGGCTTTGAATTCGCTTATCTCCGCTTGCGTAGCGTTTTGCTTCAAACTTCTAATCGCGATCGGAATCAAGACGCCCTGAGGAATGAGCAATTCACCTTTGTATATTTTGCCGAAATTACTTTCGCCAATTTCTTCATTGCGTTTGATTGCGTAGAACGGAAAATGTGTTAATTGAGTTTTTTCTGCCGGCAAAAGCGTACGCATTTCAATATTCAATTCTTTACGCGAACTGTTCTTGCTCGAAGCAGGACTAGACGGCGGTCGGTATGTCAATGGCATCGAGTGCTCATTGCTCACTGCCGCTGATTTATGAGGAACACAGCGGCGAACGCAGCAAAGACTGCAGATGAAAACAACGAGTGAAACGAGTGCGAGACACGGCGTGACGATGTAGTAAAGCCAAAAATAATTTACTATAATTAGAAGTGAAGTAAAAGTGAATTTAATTAATTTAGCGAATTCGGCAATTAAGCAGAGAGCGAACAATTGAATTCTCACCGCATCTCGGAATATCGCACAGAACTTTGCGTCGATTCGGATCGCTCACATAGCAAAACGGCTGCGATTCATGTCCGCCCGGATTCCTGCAATAATTGTGACCACCGATCACTTGCATATAATGTGCGCCGAATTCCGAAACTTTCCAAGCATCGCATTTCTTGCGCGTCGCAGTTTGCGAAACAATGCCTCGATAATTTTCACCTCTACCGTTGAAACAGCTCTCGTCTTCGAGGAGAAGAGCGAATTCGAAACAGAAAAAAGAATTTGATAAACAGCGTACTCGATAAAGTGCGAAAGAATTTGTAGATAAATATGAAAAAAAGGAAGCGACACAAACCTTGTACGATCTGTGCAGACGACGGAACGCCGAGACGAATGCAGTTTTTATCTTCGATTGAGCCAACGGCTGGAAGCTGTTCGCAGTTCGGCAATATTTGCTTATGAAAAAGATGAGGTTTATTTCTCGCAATTGAAAACTCGTCTCTACACACATCGATCTCGAGAATTTCGCACTCGTCTCTGCAAACCTATGGACGCGCACAAAGATTGGCGTTTATATAGCTACTTGTTATTTTTTTTAAATAAATTGAAATGTTTGGATACCTGTCGCGGAAACAGTTGGCCAGATGAAGAAGATGAAATGCTGCTACTTTTGCTTTCATCGCAGAATGGAAATACGAAAAAGCAAAGAAAAGGTATCGCGAAGCGATGACATTTCGGCGAAATTGTGTGCGAGGATGCGATTCGATTGAATGCATCGCTCAGCATATCTTCGATCTCAGTTTGACTCGTGTGAGATTTTACATAAATTGAATGGTTGCCGATGAATTGCGAGCAAACGCTGCCTCTATATCGTTCACATCTCTCAACACCACCACCACCATGAGAAGCATCGTTGCGGCCCAACTTGCTTATTTCACTTATTTCGGATGCGCTAAACAAAAAAATTATTTCTCAATCTAAATCTAGTTTGTTAACTCGTTGCTAGACTTGATCATAAAAAAAGCTCAATTCACATTTATCACATTTCTGAATGCCAGCTTCTTCAATCGCTTGTAATGCGCTAGCTATAAATTTAAATTTTGTGAAGTTCTAAAACTCAAAAACAACTGACATTTGTTCGCGATTTGAACATGGAAAAAATGTAAATTGAAGTTGAGCGCTCGCGTTTTATATTTATCCACATAATGCATTTTAAATAGCTGCTTGCAAGCGAATGTTTTAAATTGAACACTTTAAGCGTAAATAAACGTGAATATGTATGTGGACGCGATGTGTTGAAGCAAATGTGCTTGTGAAGCTGGTCTACTTGATACGAAACGAAATAAGTACAAGCGTTGCAGACAGACAACAACTACGAAGAACGTTGTGAGTTAAGAAAAAGATTTGAAATATTTTCATGTTAATACGATAAAGTTTACAAAAAGAAATAATAATGCGAATACGTAACGTACATCATGTTTTTCTAGTAGGTGCAAAAAAGTCAAAACAGCAAAAATTTTTTTTGAAATATCATATTTCATGTTCTCTACATTCAAATGCTAAGCTTACGAATGCAGTTTTTTGCTCGAATTACGATAGCGAAACACTAAATTCGAATTGTTTTCGAGCGATCAACTAGCTAATTAATAATTTGTTTTCAGCAAAACTACTAACAAGTGAGTAAAGGTTTAACCTCTAGTGAAAAATTTGAATTTTCACTTTTTTTCTTGATTAAAGCTTATTCGTATCATACTTTAACCACAAATCGTCGCACTTTGTAACGTAAGCGCTTATTAAGTTTTTCAATTACAAGCTTTTAATTTAAAATGCAAGCAAGTGTTTGCTCAATCACTTTTCTGCGCTGTGCTCACGAACTAAAGAGTGTTTATCATTGTTCAACTTTTTTCTCTATAAGCTAATGTAATTTGAGTGCTTCACTTTTTTTTCTTGCTTTTCGAATAGAAAATAACAAGAAAATCGAGACTCAAAAGGCAATTTTTCACTATTACTGTGCAAGCAAAAACTCGAATTTAAATTTTAGTAACTCGCTGAGCGTGAAAATAAATGTTCGCTATTCGAAAAAAGAAGAGAAAACAAGAAAAAATCATAAACACGCTAAATTGATTCGCCTCTACTCGATTAAACAAGCGACGAAATTGCTTTTCGGTTTTTTTTGTTCTTACCCTCGTAGGCCAGGAAAATGCGGATCTGTTTGCGGATAATCTGGTAAGAAATTACTTTTCCGTAAAGGTGTCTGATGCCGATCTGTTGGAGAAAGGTGGAGAAAATCGAGAAGAAGAAGAAACAGAAGATAAACGAATGTTAAAAATTTTGTGAAATTGAAAAAATGTGAGTACCAGCAAGAACTTTAAGAATTCCAATTGTTTCCAAGCTTTGTGCGGCACTTCTCGCTTCGCATTTGTAGTAACCAGTGTCGTGTGTGTCGAGTTGATTTATTCGAAGACGACTGGTCATTCGTCCATTAGCCGAAGGTAATTCACGAATGTCAATCTTGCCTTTTACTTGCTCGATCGGCGCTTCGTTTTTAAACCAAAAAATTTCCGGCAACGGATTACCGCGAAAAGCGCACTTCATTCGTATGCTGTCACCGGTTTGTTTGGTTACGTTAACGAGAGCTTTCTCGAGAATCAAAGCGACCGCTGCTCCTGTTTCAACACACACACAAAAAAAGTTGTAAAGTTTGAGAAGATTACAATCATAAAGAGATGCGCATAATTCCATTTGAGAATCTAAATCATCAGCTTTTTTCTTTACCGCCACTGCCGCTTTACTTTTTCGCTTCTTTTCTCCTCAATCGCTTCATTTCATACATTATCAGGCACAAAACTCGTAAAAATTTTGTTTTTGTTTTTTCTTCAAATTTAACGGCCCTCAAAAAGTATTTTTGAACAAAATTTGTTTTAACTTTTTCATGTTTTCAATATTATCCGCAGCTAACAAAGAAAATATTAAAAAGTAATCTCGCACAAAGCGAAGAAGTGAAGTGGAAGGCAAGCGGCGAGCAAAAACAGAAATCAAGCAGAGAAAATCACCTCTTTCATCGCCGGTCCGAACTGAATCACTTATTGATGTCCAATTTTGTTTCATCACCGATGCAGTTGTGGTCACATTTTTACCAACACGTTGATTATTGCGCTTATTATTATTATGCTGAGTTTTAGCATTCGTTCTGCATAATTGAAGCAAGACGAAGCACATGTAAATCATGTTTATGATTATATGCTCATGATTAAAATAAAAGCTCAATTCAAAAAGTTAACATGTTTACGCGATGAATACCATTTATTGAGAGAAGAGTAGCGATGATTAGCGAAGAAACATATCGCGTAGCATTTGCTACGGTCGTTTGATATGTTCGAATGAAAAAAGACTGAGTGGAAACTCGATCTTGTGCATTGTAACTTTTGTTGCTTGTGTTCGCTTCTTTCGCTTATCCGAATCAAACACAATGCGTCTACTCGCTCTTTCTCCGCACATTTGAATCTCCACTCGTATGTAATAAAACTACTTATGTTCGTAATGAATGTAATGCATCATAAATGTGACAGTGTCGTTATGCATCATCGAAAACACACACCAGCTTATACCGCCGATGTCGATCTCATTTTCGCTTCAATATATTCAGCTGCTCGCAACAAATCTCGTCCATTTATTTATATTTAGATTCACTCTATCGAATGCATTTAAAATCTCTCGCCGAACTTATTTTCTCTGTTTGTAGTCACATTCAACGCTTCGAAATGCGATTTTTTTAAAAACACATTTCAATATCGATTAAATTTCTATTTCACTCGCTGTGCAGCAACAACTTTTCTACTTTTCTCTCGCTGTATATAGCAACACATGAAAATGTTGATGAAACAGGGAATACAATTGAGAATAGAGATGCCTTACTTTCCGCTCGATACAATTTCGCAAAAAAGTTTTTTTTCTATCTCCTTCTTTGTATCAAATAAATGAACTCGCGACAAGCAAACACATAGAAAGGAAAAGAGAGAGAGAGAGAGAGAGAAGCGATTTTCACCTGTTTTACACTTACCCTGAAAACGATTTCGAATATTGATCTTCGGCCGTATTGATAATGCTGTTTGCTCGTTCGTTAAATGTTCTTCGCTCGTTGCCTTCCTCTTCGTCGCGCTCTTCTTCGTCGTTTTCACCGCTGTCTTCGTCCTCGTTTTCGATGTCAGCACTCTCAATATCAATTATTTTATCCGGCAGACTCATCGATATGTGATCGTGTGTCCAAACTGCGGACGAGATCAAAATACGAATCAAATTTCTTCTGAAATTTGAAGCCTACTTGAATTAATTTGATCTATTGTTTGCTATCAGAACTTTTATACAGCAGAATAAAAAATTATTTACGAGTTTAATTTAACAAAAAAAAAAATTAAATTTTTCACTTGCTCTCCAGTTTGCATTTTTATCCTCGTTTCTTACTTTTTCGATACTAAAAATTATTTGATAAGAATAAAAATTATTTAGGGAAGAAAATGAATAACACAACCTTTGATTTTCAATAATTTAAAGTCAATAATCACAAGATTTGCGGGAGTGATTCCTAAAATTGTGAAAGTATTTTGAATTCAATTTCTATATTCTTATGCTCATTAGTTTTGTCTACTTGCATAAATTAGTTTTTTTTTGTAAATATTATTTATTGTCAATTTATACGTTGATATATAAGTTTTATTTAATTTTGAAATGCAAGCGAAAAAGTGAGACAAGAGATGAAGAGAAAAGAGAAAAATGTGAAAAGAAACAAAAGATAAACTCTATAATTTAATTCTATTTAATAGAATAAATTTGAATAAATATCAGCGTGAAACTTATAGAAAAAAATGAATAATTTAAAAGTTGAATTTAAAGTTTAAGATATAAATTTAAATAGAAAATTTAAAACAATAAAATTAAAGATGAGCATGCTGGCTTTTTGTTTAAATTGTAGCGTGTAAGCTCGCCACAGTACAAGCGATATCAGCGACAATCATCGTACAAAGATTTATTCACGTAAATCTTTGCACTCTCGTCCTTTGGAACACAGCAAACGATGACCACATCGGCTTTCGCCAATGCGATAGCAAAAACTTGTTTATAAAAGCTCATGTAAAATGCTGTTTTGTCGACGTGCAATTTTCTCGCCTTAAAACGCATTTTGTACTCGTGTTTTGTGAATAAGAAAGTGTTCGTCTGGCTCTAAAAATCCGTTGCGCCTCCATCGGACCTAAATTATTGTGACGACAGGACCCGATCGTCACAAAATAAGCAGGTTTCAGTATATTTGAGTGAAGGTGAATAGAAAAATGTGTGCTTAAGTGAGTGAAGAATAGTTTTTTATGTGACGATTTCATCATAAGTTAAGTTGCTTTCATGTTGGTTAGAACAAAAATAAGTTAGAAAGAATTCTTAAATAAATAATTTTTAAAATTGTCGGAAGCAAAAACAAAGAAGTCAACATTATTCTAACTTTGATTCGTTGGAAATGTAGTGAGCATCCCTAATTCAAAGATTCATTATTGCCTCAGAAAATGTATCGCCGTCATGCATATGGTTTTCATCACCATTGGAACCGTGATCAGCTAATTGAACACAGTTGTTCGACCTTTCTTATCACACTTAAAAGCGACTGTAAACAGTTAAATTTCAACGCAAAGTGCAATGTTCATTTTGTTGAGAAAAAAATTCACAAATGTTTTCTCAAAACTCACTTTACAAATATGGAATTAACATGTGCAAATTAAAAGTGATTTCAATGTGACTTGTTTTGCTTTGTCAAAATAGTTCACAAGTTATCGTTTGTTTGTTAAACGACAGTTCTGAGCAATCATCAATACTTTTCATTCAATCTCATTTTTTTTCGATCTCATCAATGGTAAGTTAAGAAATTATTTGAATTTTTAACATTTATCACTTTTTATGGCGTTTATAAGATGAATTTTTGCTTTTAATTGAGAAATGCACCTTTTGCTTGCGTCTCTATATCAATTATCGCTGGGACAAACATTTTTTCCGAAACTGTATTTGAGATTTCGAAAATTTTACTAGTTTAGTAAAAATTATAATTTGAAAGCGATTGAATACAATTAAATATAAAATATTACATTACAATATTGCTAGTCATAGTTTCTACAATGATTAAAATTATATTTTCTGCTAAATCTTTTCATCGCTTTAAGAGAAGAAATAAAACGATTGCAAATTTTTTATAAATTTGCTGTCAACGTAGCAATTCTATTTTTATGTCCAATATTTGACGTTCTCAATAAAATATTATAAGCATTTAAATAATCGAGGCTGTAAAAGTAAAATTAAATTCACGATCACTTGAAACAAGAATCTATTTATTGTATTCATACGAAGCCTGATCTCGACGAAATTCGAAAACAAGTTAATTTAGAAGTAAAATTAGTTAAAATTATTAAAGTAATTAAAGAGTGTAACTCTCGTACTGTGATCATTATTATTTATATGAATGGTGTTAGAAAAATAAATGTTGACTATAAGTCTATAGGAGAAGTGTTAAACATAGAAATATGCAAGTTTTGAATAAATAAAACGTTTGATTTTTTGCTAGCACTTTGATCTCATAGCTTTTTAAATCGTACAAAAATTAAATAAATTTATAAAACAAACATGTCGATGAAAAAACAAATTTTCATTATTCATTTTATTTAAAAGTTAGAATAAAGCTATATTATTACAATAAATAATTTAGCTCAGTTTTTATGCATTCTGCAATGCAAAAATTTTTTATTTTCTATTGCATTTTGAAATCAAATGAATCTAATCAATGAATTTACCTCATTTCTCTCGAAAAGCTATTTTCAAGTGAAAATTTCTACGATGCTTGAAATGCAGTGAAGTGACATTACAGGCGTTGAAAACTTTTTTTAGTATTTTAAACACACAAATTGAAAAGGAAGAAATAATTTAAATTGATCTTCTCGAAAACTATTTTACCTCCAATTTGATTTTATTTGTAAGTTTTATTTGACATTAAATGCTTGAATACAAATAAAATCGGCTTTTCATTATATTTCATTACTCAAGTGAATGAAAAATGTCAATTAGCGAGCGAGGAAATTTATTTAGCAGTCTAAACTCAATACTTAATTAAAAATTTTCTTTCTTGTTCTATTAAAATTTTAAATAGAAATTATAATAATTTAAAATTAAAAAGAAACATAAAGCATAGATTCGAAAAGAGCAAAAAATATTGCCGAAGAAGGTGTTAAATAAATTTTAAGTCAAATAAAAGTCATAGAAACACATGAATAGAAATGAGTTTATTGCCTCATTATGCTTTGAAAAGAAAGATAACCCATAGCAACCACTTGACAAGAATTACTCGAGAAAACTGCGCACTCATATTTAACGATAACGATTATTCTCTTAATTAGAAAATGGCAAAATGAAAAATGACAAAAAATTTTTTCGTAAGTATTTTATGCACTCAATTGTTTTGCTTAGTTCTGAATAGTAAGTAATGTTTATCTATTGACAAAACACAATGAAGCACTTCGGCTAAGTGCTTTTCACTTTCTCTCTCTCTCTCTCTCTCAAAATATTTAATATTTCGTCATTCTTTGTGAAATGTTCGAACAGATTCACTCATTTTTGTGTCAAACGGAATGCGTTTTTGAATACATTTTTAGCATACAAAACGTGAATGATAGTGAAAAATATTGCAACTGCATTTTATGTAAAAAAAAGTAAATTTCTTCGCGATTTTAAGCTAAATGAAAAGTTCTTTTAATGCGTGCCGGCTCTCGGCGAAACAAGATTGATATGATTTTTGTTTGATGACAGCGAAGAGGCGAATATTGGATGAATTTGTTTGAAAGCGCACAAACAACGCATTGATCAAAAAGCGTGCGACACTCGCATCTAAATTACATTACATAACACGAAGCAAAAAGCGAAATGTTGAGCATCAATTTGCGATCACTGCCATTGCTTTCTATCTCTCACTCTCATCCATTCTCTCTGTTTCGCTGCGCTCATTTCTCATTTTCACTCTCTGTTCAAACGCTACGAATGCGTGTAAAAGTGTAAAGCTATGATTGCAAAAATATTGCGGTTTTCCGGCGCACGGAAAACGCATTTCACATTATGTGTTCGAAATTTTGTTTGTATCTCCGCTTTCGAAAATTAGCTTTCTCGAAAAACTTTCGTTTAAACTAATTTTATCTTTCCCGCACGGTAAACACCGACGGGAAGAAGCCGGTGAAAACGGAAATTACACATTTCGCATCTTTATTAGTTTTTGTGCGCGAAAATAATTTACTTCAATCGTTTTTCTCAGTGCATTTCTTAAATACACTGTACATCCATTGTACTCAACAGCCAAACTGAAAGCGAGTAAGAAAATGATTGCGTTCGCTTTTAAATTCGGTCATTAAATTGAAATTTATGAGCTCAAAGTTTTTTTACGCACCTTTCTATTATCTTCTTTTCACTTAACTTTCTTTACGGCTCAAAAATTTTCATTATTGTAATTCAATGGTTTAAAATTAAATTATTGTTCTTAATGTGTTTAGTTGCTTGGTTTCTAGGCTTAAGTTGATTTCATCGTTTGTGCTTTTCAACCGGATTTCTCTTTTATCTATTCGCTCTGTACTGATCCAACTTAATGATGATAAAAATCATCAATTTTCAAAAAATGTTTTTTTTCTAACTTTTTTCTTTTAATAAAAAGCATTTTAGAAATAAGTGAATAAAAAATAACCACGAGATTATCTTAGTCAATATATAGCAATTAGATACTTTTCACAATCTAGTGATCGGATCCGTTTCCTCGCTGCGCGCAATTTCCTTCTACTAGTGATTTATGTGTCGTAATCTTAGCTCACCGCCAGCAATAATTTTCTCGTGTGCGCAAACTAGAATTGATTGTACTTTTATGAATTGACTTAAATTTCAGTTCTTTGCTCGTGCAATAAATTTTCGTTTGCTTCGCGCGCTCTAAATTTGTTTTCTTCCGATTGCAGGTTTTCAACCCTCAATTATAGTAGAGAGAGAAGAGAGCAAAGCGAATTTAACATTGAACAGTAATCTCAGCATTTGATTTTGGCTCACATCGCGAGCAAGATAAAGAAAACATTAGTAGATACACTCGTTGTTCAAAAAAATCTTTCAGCTCACTTAATACACGCTTCAATGCAAAGCCATAAACGATTTTTTTAGGAAACAATTGTACTTGTATACATGTTTGAGCGAAGTTTTACAAATTGAGTGATCGTGCGTACGGTACTCAAATCTTATCAAATATTTATCTCGACAATATTTGCGCAAATTGAACCATTGTGTTTGACTCCATTTTATTTTCACTCGCATCATTCGTTTTCTTCCGTTTTCAATATGATCCACGTTTACTCTTTTACTTACAAGCGAATGTATACATTTTTAAGCTGCTTCTGTGCTCTCTTCGCTCTATACTCTCTTTTGACATCGACAGCTACACTCCATTTTACGAGTTTGTTCGCATAGATTGCTAAAAAATTGATAGCAATTGAACGCATAAAAAAAAAACAGAAAATGATGCTCTTGTTACAAGTCAAATTGCGAGCGAGAATCTTGTAAAAAAGTAAGATTAGTGTCGTTATGAAGCGGAAAGAGAGTGAAAGCTGTTTTCTACATTTTCACTAAACCCTCTTTATTTTCAAACGAGAAAGAGAGAATGAGATCGAGAGCACTTTGCTTGCGACCAAGTCTGTTCGACTAAAAAAAATTTTTTTTTTCGTCACGAAAATACATTTGACATTTATTCGCTCTCGTTTGACGCTAATTTATGAAAAAAAAACTATTTGCTTTGTTTAGTTTTTCTTCGTTTTTAAAATGAAAATTGATTTTTGAGCTTAAAAAATTTTTGGCACTCAAACGCGAGAGGAGCAATCGTAAAGCCTTTGTAGCAAATAAAGTTTAAAAAGGTGAACACATTTTGTGTAAAACTTTCACATCAACTTTTTTATACTTTTAGCCAAAATCGGCTAGAAAATAAAAAGTTTGAAAAGTTTGAAGTGAAAAGAACGGAACAATTGTGAGCTTTTAAATGAATTTAGAGACAACAATTGAACAGTTGGTTTGAGAGAGCAAGCGAACAATGCAAATAGATTTTTATGAAACTCTAACAGATAAAGAAAACTTTTTTTGCTTCTTCTTTTTGATCGCATCGCTTTCAAATATAATTTGATATCAAAATTCAGAATTAAAAAAAAAACACTTACTGTGCTCGTTGGCGACTGGTGTTTCGAATAGATGATTGTCAAAATTTGCTTGACTTGCAACAGCGTTTTGCTCAATAAGTGTGTTGGTTTTTCGGTGCATCGGTGTATCATAACACGAGCGAAATGAAAAGAAGTTTAATAAGAGGAAAACAAGTATCATCGCGTACTCTTTGTTGCTTCTTCTTGCCTCTCTCGAACTGTTTCTATTGATTCGACGATTCGCTTTTCCGCAAAACACTTGAAATGATGAGAGAGAGAGTGAGAGAGATAATCATGTACTTATGAACACAGTGTGTGCGCTTTCACTTTATGCTCTTCGCCAAGTTTCGATTATAAACAGATTCGCTTTTTTTCGCTCACCAGAGTAAATCAAAGCAAGCGACTGAGATTTACTTTTCTTTTCAAGTGTTTCTATTGGTGCGGCTCTTGTTGTCTCTTCTTCTTCCACTCATTTGATCCATCCACAATCCATCCATACTTTTCGAATTCTGCAGCAACTATTTGCAGTGCACGTATGTTATGTAGAAGTTACATTAGAGAAAATAAACATTCGACAAGTGAAGAAACGCGCAGAAAATGACGACAATCATAAGCAACCATTTAATCGACGTAATCGCATTATAACTGCAGTCGGATCGCTAGACGCAAAGTTTGTTCACATCTTTTTTCTTATTTCTCTGTTGCTCGTTGATCAAGATCTGAAAAACGAATGAAGTGAAATGTGAAGTGTCATGTTGCAGAAAAGTAAAATAAAGAGTAACGAGCAAAAACAGCAAAAAAACTTTCTCAATTCTTTGTTCCAAACTTAAATCAAGCGAAGAAATGAATGAAAAATTATTTCGCTTTTGTCTCAAGCGTACAGAGTGCAAACAATTAATTTAAACTCTCAATTAATTTAAACATTTGTTTCTTTCAAACAAGTTGCTTGTCAATTAACGAAACGTCTATACCTACGATTCGTGTTAGGTCGATAAACCGAGAGAACGGTGCAAGCAAATGCATTATTTTCGCTTCTCTTTTTTTCCCCTAATTTTCGGTCATTTAAGAAGCAATTGCATAAAAGCTTAATTGGCTGTTCAATTTAGAATCGATAAGATCTAAACGCAATTCGTAAGTGTGTACTACATCACTGTAGTTGGTTGAAACAGCGATTTTCGCTGCTTTAAATGTGATTTTCGAAGCTTCTACAAAATAACTAACAAAAAAATCGAGCATCTCTTAGTTCAAATTCAAATATCGAGTTTATGAAAGTAATAAAAGCAAATTTTTTTAAAATCAAACGCATAGCTAAAGTAGAAATTGATTGCTGCTCAATATGAGCTGTTTTTAACATTATTATAAATTTTAGAACTTAAATTTATGAAATGTTGGTTTATTTATTTATTTTTTATCTAAAGAATAATTTTTGAAATTTGTGAGACGAAATGAGTGCAAAGATAGATCGAATAGCATCATCACCTTATAGGTTTGTGTATAGAAAAATTTTTTTATTCAACAGTGCGGTAGATAAATAAAAAACAATAAATAGCTTATCTATTATTTAAAGCGTCTAATTAGCAAAACACTCGAATGGTTCGAGAGCTTTTCTTTCAAAAGTTTTCGCTAATAAACATACAAATGCGACATTGAAGCATTCACAGTGCTTTTGTGCACATAACGCTCCTGCGAAGTTTGTAACTGCTTTGCTTGTAAGTTTATCGCATTAGCCTAATAAGTTCACTCGTGTTTTAGTAATTCGAATAATTAATTAATTAAAAATCGTACAATAAATTTTAGTAACACAATCTTCAATGTTTTTTTCACTTCAAAAAGTGTTTTTGTCAGCATATTTTGTTTAGTTTACTTAAAATAAGAAAAGAGAAAAATCGAATAAAGCTTTTCACGAAATGAGATTACACGAAAAAAATTTGAATACCTACTTAGAAGATAAAAAGCGAAAATAATGAAGAGATCACTCACTTGACGGTTGACAACATGTTGTCGCGATATTATGAAGCGCAAAGCGTATTTCGTATAGGACTAGAAAGTAGCGAGAAGCGAGTTGACTTTAGAGAGCGAAGCACAGCAGTTTGAAGTGAAAACTGAAATGAAGGTTGAAGCTGAAAGCGGGCAAGTCTCAAGTTTTTCGGCGGAAGAGTCGATTGCATTCGCAAGGTGTGTGTAAACGAATGAGCTGCACTTTTCTAAATGAACAATTTAAATTTAACTCACTACACTCAGCGATTATTTCATACACGATGGTGATGCGATAAACTAAAAATGCTAACAGCTTTGAACAATAATTGCGATGCGAATTAATTTTTATTTTACAGTTCTCGTAATGCTCGCTATTCGTTGGCCTCTTAACTCGAAGCAATTAGTTCAAAGCAGCTATTTTCACTATGCATATGAAGCACTGAAATTTAGTTGTTTAATCACACAAATTAAGTTTAATGTTAATTAACTATTATGAGTATTTATTTACTTTGCTTGCGATTTTAAACGCAAACACGAATGAAGCTTTTTTGCTCGATTGCTTTGAAACGTGCTTCAAATTCTTTGTACTCTTTTACTTTCTTGATTTGTTCTTAATTCATAATTTGTAAAGCTGAACACATTCATTGATTTCATTTAATTAATATTTCAATCAAAGCAAAAGTGTAATTACATTTCAAGCCATCTAAACGGCAAAAATTTAGATTTTAAATAAAGTGAAACTGTCAAATTTTAATTTTAAATTATTTTAACTAATTTATCTTTTCTTTCGTTTCAATTTTTTTCCCTCAATAATAAGATTAATGTTAAAGTGACTTTCAAGTTTTTCTAGAGGCATTTGTGATTTTTTTTATTAAAAACAGCAAGACATTATTGATATTGGTTGAGAGAAAAATGTTTGATTGAAAGTGATCGATATGAAGCGCATTAAAATTTAAATTTATAGAATATGCAGTCAAATTTGTATGCAGACACCAAAAATTGGGTATTTGGAAAAGTGAATTGCAAACATAAGCTTTGAATAATTGATATAAGCGAAAAATCAATTGTTTTCGTTCTTTCGCTGCAAATCTCAAACTACGTTTCTCGCTATGAAAATATTCAAAATTTTTAAAACTTTCGATGCTTTTCTCGCATTTTTGCTTCTTTTCAAAATCAAGATGCAATCTTCTCACTTTTATTTTGTTTGAATCGTGAGCAAAGAAGTGATAAACTTACTTTCAATATTCAATTATAAATATTTCAAACTAAAAAAGAAGAAAGCTTTCGTTTTTAAAAAGAGATAAACGATTATTAAAATTTACTTTCGATTATTGCATCGCTTTTTTTTCTCATTCACTTCTAACTTTGAAATATTTTAAATTGAATTCGAAAGTCTCAGCAAAAAAAGCAATGAAACTTTTTTTTCAAACAGATAAGGTTTGTTACACGGAAAGTTGATTTGCTTTCTTCTTATCAAATATTTAGATTTTTAAGTTGAATTCAATCTTATCTTGGCAAAAAGCCACCGAACATTCATTTTTCAAGCGAAAAATGTTACTTTCTCTGAAAACTTTTTTCTTAAAAATTTGTTTGAATTTAAATATACGCTTTTTTACCCTTTTTTTCACAACTAACATCGCCGAATAACTGATCACTGATAAGAAATAAGCTATTTTCATCGCCATAATTAACATTTTTAAACCAAAAAAGGCATCTCGATCAAAGAGCACCGAGAGAAGAAAGAAAATCTCTTCTTACTAGTTAGTAAAAAATTCGCATACAAAGCGTTTCGCGGCATTTTTTCGATACTTTTGAGTTTTTTTTCGACAAAAAGGAACATTTTACACGAGACAAATAAGTTTAGTAACAAGCAATTTTCTCGATTCAATTTGCTGTTTTATAGATCGCAAAGCGCGACAGTAACAAGCAAAAATTATTTTTTCTATTTGAAGAAAATCAAACTTTGTCACGTTTATGAACACACTCAATTAAGTTTTCAAATGAAATAAATTTCGTTTTTCTACCATAATTTTTGCTTGATTCGGAGAAAAT
>NCKU01001063.1:0-29492 GCA_003675995.1 Dinothrombium tinctorium | reverse complement strand
TCATTAATTAATGAGTTATAGAAAATCATTTATGCATTATCTCAAATTTCGATACGCAATCTTGTTTATGGTAAATTATATTAAAAATCTTATTGCTTAGATTTAACAATTATTTTCGAATTTTTGCTATTTATTTTGAACAGCTTCTGTTAGAATATTTTGCGATCATTTTCATTAAATATACCGATTTCATATGGATGAAATACAAAACATTCTTGCAAGTGATGTACAAACAAAAACTTTGAGCTTTTTTATCTGAGCTTGATGATAATTTACTAGATGGTTAATTGCCATCCAATTTCTAGATACTAATCTCAAAAAAATTCCTACGAAATAATTATCCTTCCGGGAATAAACGTTCACATATAAAAAATTAATATTTTGTGCTATACGATTAATGATTTCGTATTCTAAATAAAAGATTTACAAAAAAGAATTAAATGAAAAAATAAGCGTCCAAGAAGTAATCGCTTTCTCAGAAATAAACGCTTTTGTCTTGAGTTATCTCGAAAAATAAACGCCGAGAGCAATTTTTCGAGACATTTTTTTATAAAAGTTAAATTCATTTTAATTTTTTTAATTTTTAAAAATGTTGTTTGATTTTGAATAATTTCGCACAAACTCAGTTGATTATAATTTTTTTGTCATAAGTGATTCGTTTCAGTTTACCGATTTATCGGTTAAGACGAGGTAGTGCTGTAAGTACTTTTTCTAAATGAAAGCTTTTAGCAGCAATTTAGTTGCTCCAAGCAAGTAAATGAGACAGATAATCATCGCTTTTTTCGTTAAACAAATATTGGCTGTTTTCTTTGAAGCTTCGTTTTTTGACAAAAATTATTTAATTGTTCCAAAATGAACTGCTTTCATCATGATCAGAGCTATTCGATAAATCCAAAAATCCAACTACACTTTCCTAATTATCAGTTGTTATGCTTTAACATTGCGAATATTTATTACAATAAAATTATTGCTGACAATATCCGGAGTGGTTTCGCTTTTCCAACAGATTCTGGCGTTGCAGCTCAGCCAAACTGCTTAACGACAGAAAGGGAGAAAAATTCTGATGGTAAAACAGTGAAGTATAGAGTTACTTTCTGAATAACATAAAACTCATTATTTACAACGCTTCACTCAGTAAAAAACGATATTATAAATGTTTGGTTGTCTGAAAAGCAGCCATATTTCAAAACAAAACATGATTCATTCGCATTGTCGTCGCTGTGTAACTGCTTATATAGGTCGAATGATTGCATCTGATCGTCTCCATTTCTCTCTTTCAGATTGCGGTAAAAAGTGCGAAGTGAAAACGGCGCTTAGAAAAATTCGATAATCACTTCGATTGAAAAAAGATGCGAAAGGTGTGAAAGTAGCAAAATTGAAGAAAAAAATAATTTTTAAGTAGTGACTGAAGAAAACAAAAAGGCGATGACAAGAAATGAGCGCCAGTAAAATCGCTTTTATAGAAAGATGGGGAGAGTGAGAAAGAGAGCTGGGGAAAAGAGCGAAATTCAATTTATTAGCCATGCGAAGATTGATGTTATATAAGTCAGATTGTGTTGCTTTCTTTTTTCTACACAATAAAGGTGCAATTTTAACGCGAGAGTAATACTCGTGTTTTCATCCATTTGTCTACGATTTGTTTGGAGCGCGCAATAAAAAGCGAAACGAAATAATGAAAGTGAAGGCATTTGACGGAAAAGCAGCCGTTGTCATCAAATGGTTTGACAAAGATTTTTTCGCGAAAGCAAATTTCAAAACACTTTCATTACGTGATTGATCGCTAGCGCGTGACTGTTTTCGAGTTCGATTCTCTGTTTTCAATATGCTTTCGAGAAAATTGAAGCGATCGAAAGAAACTGCGTTTCCTGCTCTACAATATTTCGCTTTCGAGATTTGTCTAAAAAAAAGTGATTCCGAAGTCGAAAAGCAAACAAAATTAATATTTTATTGCACTTTTAGTTTTTTGCGAAAGGCAAACATTATTTCGAGGCAAAACCAAACATCGATTTTGTGAAATATGAAAACGTGATTCGTAAAAAATCTGCGGATTTTGTCTCTTCTTTTTGCAATTACTTTTTCACTTCGCTGACAAATAGCATTAAAATAATTGATTGAAGTCTCGAAATATGCGAGCGAGTACGGATCAGCGATGCTCTTTAACTGGCGCAGAGTAGAAGAGAGGAGAGAAACACGAATATCATTTATTTTATAATCTTCTAATAACGTTGAACATTGCATTATAGTCATAATAGTGTGTAAAAATGCTTAATATTGAAAAAAAAGTTTCACCGTTCGCGAAATTGGCTCGAAGAAGAAGATACTACATTCTTATCTAAATTATATTTCGTGCTTTTTCTCCATTAGAACTGCGAAACAATAGTTTAGTCTGCTTTATAATCATATTTACAGCGAAATCTTTTTATACTCGACGAATTTCAGCGTTTTTAAACAAAATTTTCGATTGCTCGAATCGAAATCAAATGCGATGCAAAAACGAAACTTTTGTGCGGCGATTGTCGCTCAAATCACTTCGAAACGATTTTATTTGCTTAAAAACTTTTCTCCTCCACTCCGTATTTTCGCTTTATTCACTCACTGTCTTCAATACTTCGCTTAAACCCCAAAACTCATCACTTACGCGCTTATCGCGAATGGCAAAAAAAAAATCGTTTAAATTGAATATTGAGCTTATTAAAAACTAACTTATAAACTCGCGAGTTAAATAACAGTGTGAATACGCTTTTTCTTCCCGAAAAAGCGGTTCGATTTTTATTTCGGTGCAAAACCAAGATGAGCAGCGATAGTGAATTCGCTCATTAAAAAAACACAATGCGGCTGAAAAACACGGCCGCTTTCCATTGAATAAGTTTGAAGGCATTTAAAAAACTTCTCATTGGAAAAACTATTATGTTCGCTGTTTCGCGGAAACCGTTATTGGTGTGATTAAATTTCTGCTCATGTTTTTTGCTTAAAAAAAATATAATCACAGTATTCTATGACCATTGGATTGTGAGCTGAACGAGCAATGATTAGAGCAAAACAAATCATACATCACTTTGCGGCTAAAGCAGCAAAAATGAGAGCAAGTGCCAGCGAGTCACGTAGCCAAACGCGATGTATTAAACGTAGCGAGACTTTTGCGAACGCATAATTCAAGTGGCGAAACAATAAATTCGTAAAGAAATCAAAGTCGTTTAAAAATTTAGCACTTAATGTTATTTTGATGAAAGCTTAAAAAATTCACTTTCATCATATTGATTTTTGGGTGCAGAGCGGAGTGAAAACGAAAAAGAAGAAGTTGAGAACAAAAAAAAGATCAAATTTGGGTTGTGTGTGTACTTCGGGCTGCATTTCAAGCAATTAAGAGAATAGCCCGTGGATAACGAGCGCTGCGATACAAAGCGTACAAAGTGAAACAAACTCTTAAGCGTGTATAAGCGATGCTGATATGATGTGCACAAGCTTCTCTCTCTCTCTCTCTATGGGCATCGAGTTTTGCGCTTTTTATCATCTTTTTTTTGAGAAAAAACAAAACGTAGGAAAAGCGAATCGATACAATCGCGCAAAAAAAATGAAGCGAATAAAGTGTGTGCGTTATTTTGCGCGAAAACGACACGTTTTACAGCTGAAATAATACCGCATTCATTATTGCATAACGGTTCGCGAATACGTAATTTTCGCTGCTTTTTTTTGCGCTTAATTATTTTCGTGTGCAGATTTTGGCGACAACTTGAATTAATTCTTAAATTATGTAAAATAAAGTTGAAAAATTTTTGCTTTAAAATCATTTTTGTGAAAAATAATCTCGCGTGCACAAAACTTTTCGAATACGCCGCTTTTTGAACGCAGTCAACTTTTCACACATTTTTTCGCTACTTCGCGTCGAGAAGGCGAGAATCGAAGTGAGGTTTTTTTTTATTTATTTTAACGCCTTAAAGCGCGCTTTGCCTCAGCGATTACGTCGAAATAGCCGCTTTAGACGAGCGGTCAAACAATAAACGACAAATCAATAACAATAGAAAATAGAGTTGATACGTAGTGAGCGAGCGAAAACGCGAGAGTTCGGATTGTGTGTGCGGAGCGAGTGTGAGAGAAGAAGAAGAGAAGCGAAGGATAAATCAACACAATGTAACAGAATTTGTGTCGGTGTTAAATATGAAAAGACGAATAAGGAGTTTTGTACATTTTGCGCGATTCGAGAAGCAAACTGACTCGTTTCTCTCATCCGCACAGATTCTCTTTTCATCCTCATCTCAATTTTGTCCTTTCACTTTCCTCTCTCCGCTCTCGCTCCCTGTTGCCTTTTTTCTCTCTCGCTTCATTTTTAATGTTATAACAAAATGGAAAGAGAAGTGAGCAAGAGAAAAGAAAGAAAGAAAGAAGTGAAAAAATTGAAAAAGATCGAGAAAGAATCGCTTTCGAAAGTAACATTTTATTGCTGCTTTGAAACACGACGCCAGACACATCTTTAAAACACGCTTCGCGAGAGCACCTTTTTTAATAACAGATGCTTTGTTTCACACCTTTATGAATGAATTTATTTTCGCAAGCTGCGAAAATCTTCCGAAAGCGTCTTTCTTTCGCTCATTTCTCTTACTTTTTATGAGAGAGAGAGAGAGAAAAAAGTGAAAACCGCACACAAAATGAAAACAATGTTTTTTTGTGAGTGTTGCACTTCTCCAAAAAAATCAAAAAGTTGGTCGAAATTGAATTTAGAGTGCGAAAGAAAAAGGCTGTCGTTCGTTTTTCAGTCCAAAATTTTTTTTGTTCGCCTTAAAATCGATTTACACTTTTCAATTTTCAATTAAAAACTTTTCTCCTTCGAATACCGAACACGAGTAAAAAATAAATATTTGATATGAAATTTTTAATTTATGAGTCGAGCAATTTTATCGCGGCTCAAATTTATTTCTCTATATTGTGTACCTTTTTTTTTTAATGTTATATACACTTTAATGTGTCGCTTGGTTCCTTGTCACGCCCTTCCGACTAGATGGTTGTTCGATGGTTTTTCGTGATTGATAGTTGCTCGGGGGCAGGCTTTTGAGGTTGGTTTTCGATGAAAAAAAAAATTCTTTTAGAAAGCGTTTTGAAGCGAGGAAAGCATATTTCAACGCGAATAACTTGTGTGAAAAAATTTCAACATTGTCACAAGTTTTCTTTTTGCTCGTGATATAAAAGAATCTACAGCCCTATAAGCAAGAAAAGAAAACTAAAAATATTTTAAAATTACCACAAAGTAATCAAACAATTCATAAACAAATTATTGAATGAGAAGTGTGATAGTTGCTTCTTTCGGTGTCCTCTTGTTTTGCAAACTATAGTTTCGCCTACTCTAATTAAAAGTAAAGTAAGTTTAACAAACAGCCCGTTAACTTGCATCGTGATTTTTTTTACATTGAATAATAAGTTTCACTTTAAATCATTTATCAAAATTAAATTAAATAGAAAAATAAATTAAATCTACCGAATCAATATTTTTAATTTCCTGTTTGACTCGATTTAATTTCAAAAATATTCATTTTCACATCCTACTTACACAAGAAGCCATGGTGCAAGTTAATGGGTTTTGTGAATGAAGTGTTTGTTTCGATTTTCAAATACTTTCAATGCTGATCGAACGAATCATAAACAAAGTATTGAATGAGAACATTGAAAAGACGCGAAAGCACAGCTTCAATTTTGGAGTTTTGAGAATAAAAAAATAAAGCTGCGTTCATGTAAATGCTCATCACTCGCGTTACGGACGCACTCAGACAGCTTTCACTATATTCAAGTTCTTCATTTGTATCGTCTTTATGTTCGCAGCGAACCTATGTATCAAAATTGTTGGCGAACAGAGCAGAAAGCCATCGAAGATATGATCGATTACCAAATGTGCCAAGTCTAAGGCTTTTGTGAGCACTGCGCCTGTGATACCTTTGAGTATAGTTTGCGTTCCACAGACTCTTTGGATTCCACAGTCATTTGACAAAAGTTCACAGACTGCGAAAGTCTATTTTGAAAATTGTGAGCTCGCGGTGAACTATAAATTCGTTCGCATACACATATCATATAGAGTTGTGTGTGCTAATATCGTTGCGGACTTAACTACTTTCACTTTTTTTTCTTTTGTTTCCTCTCTCGTTGCGAATGGATTTACTCACCGTTTGCTCGTCAGCGTGTCTAATTCGCCGTTATAATCGTTCGCGCAATAATAATGGGCAGTAAACGCTGCTTTGCATTCTACCTTCACTGTATTTTAGGTAAGTTCGCTGCTTCGCCACTTTCGCAAACAGTTTAATGCCGCTTTTGAAAAGTTTTCCTCAGCGAAAAAGAAACTTTTATTCGTTTTTACTAATCACAAAGAGTAAATTGGGATTTCGCGTTGCTTCTTTTCAGCGATAAAATAAAGTTGTTTACGGAGAAAACTCTTCGAAAGCGTTTAGAGAAACTTTTTTGTTCGACACTTGAATCGGAGAAAGAGACAAATCGTTTTGATGAAATGATCAACGAGAATTATCGTTCACTAATTCGCCGTGATTCTTCGGCTTTTAGTGTCAATTGATCTCTTCTCTCTTGTGCTGAAATTATAATCCTCGCTGCATTCTCAATTTACACAGAAGTCACTTATCGGCGTCGTCGAATGAATGAAACATTGCAAAAGTACGCACAGTGCCCTAAGCTGATGCGGTCAGTAAATGCAACCAAACGAAAACTAATGCTCTGCGTAGCGACAAAAGTAACAGTGAACATACGGTTTTACGCGATGCGGAATCAATTGAATCGTTTCGTCGCTGCAGAAAAGTTTTCTTCTCACGCTTGTTGTTGCAAATGAGCAGCGGTATACGCAATTTTAGTGTAATTGACTCGTGACAAAACTGTGACTACCGACGCCGAACGCCGCGGGTGCTTGCAATATGAGCCTGGTGATGGTGAGAGAATGGAGAAAGAATGCGAGAAAGCGAGAGTGCGATGAGGGGAAAAAAAGTTCACCGTTTCGTTCGCATTACGCGTAACGAGTGAGAATATCGGCTGCGAAATGCTGCATTTGCAAATCACAAAAATCACTGACAGAATATTGTATATGAACGCGAATAAAAAATAGCCTCCGCAAAACCCGTAATGGCAAAAGGACGTAAAATCAATGCAATGGTACTCGATGTGCGTGCAAAATGTCACAGCTGTTTTCTATCGAAGAGAAAAGTTGCACAAAACCATTGTGAGCTTGTTGTATATTTGTGTGTGTGTGTGTTTGCGAACGCGGAAAATGTGCTGGTCAGCCGTTGACGACCGGCCATCTCATAAAGATGCTGCTTCGTGTCTGCTTCTGACATTACTTTTATTCATAATCTAATTGAGAAAAACAGCTCGAGGAGCGGCAATCTTGTCGAAAGCGTTTACACATCAATTTCTGAAAAGCGCCCCTTTTCATATTCAATAAGCAAAAGCGAGATATGGCGCGGCGAAAAAACCGCTCGCATACAAAAATGCGCTCATCTAAATTTCGAATTAGTTTTCGCTCTTTCTTCTCAAAAAAATATTTTCACCACTTAATTAAGCTTCTTTTATTCGCTGCTCAAATGATAATCGACAAAGAAACGAGCTGCGCTCGCCGAAGATAGCGGCGAACAAAAGGCATTACCTCCGCTCACCTGCAGCAGTCTAAATGTTGATCATTTCTCTGTAATAAACAAGTGAAGCACAAAACTGTTATACAAATAGCATCGAAGAAAAGTAATTGAACTTATAACACTGCTAATGTTCTCGGGATTCATTAAGGTTAAGTTCTCTCGCATTCGTAGCGAGGCTTTAAGAAACTCTTAAAGTTGAGTAAGCTCGAGAAGAGCGCAAATACGAGCGACAATACGAGCGCGTTTTTTTGCGTCAACTTTCGCACACTTTAATAAGATTTTATTGAAAACAAAACGCGTGAAGCGAACCAAGTTGATGATTGAACTTAATCTTCGCCGAGTCGCGCTTTTTAATCGCTTTCGCCTCGTCGATCCTTAATGAACTCGTAATTAACGCGCCATTAATTAATCTTGCAGAGATCATATTCATAATACAGCTCTGCGATGCGCTGCGCCTGCTGATGCTGGATGTTCCCTCGCCGACTGTTGTCGGAGAATCGGTCGAATTGACCTGCAATTACGAGCTCGACGGCGATCAGTTGTACTCGATCAAATGGTATCACAACGATGTCGAATTCTACAGATATGTGCCTAACGATTGGCCACCCGGTCAATTTTTGCCGATGCCCGGAATCAAAGTCGACGTAAGTGCGTCTCGATCGGCTTTCGCTTTTTCATTACTTTTCCGCAGCTGTCGCGATCGGGCAAAAATGTTGTCTACTTGCGGCACGTCGATTTGAAAACCGCCGGCAATTTTAGATGCGAAGTTTCTGCTGAGGCGCCTGAGTTCAAAACTGCCGAATTGGAAAAGGAGATGAAAGTTTATGGTGAGTATTGGAGCAAAGTGATTTGTATTCTGCGTTCACAATGTTATTAACCGCGTTGAGAACGCGATAGTCGTGAAACTTACGAAACAATTTATTATCGAACAGTGCTGCCTGTCGAAGGGCCACGGATCACTGGCAGCAAGGTTCGCTATAATGTAGGCGATATGGTTAATATAAACTGCACATCAGCGAAATCGAAGCCAGCCGCACAGTTGAAGTGGTACATTAATGATGAAGCGGTAAATAATTGTCTCGATCTGCAAGCTTATACGCCGCAATCATTTTCTCGATTAATTGCATGTGCAGGCGCCGACCACATACGAACGCGAGTTTCCCTCGCAAAATCACACTGACGGCCTCGAAACGTCGATACGCGGCCTGCAGTTTGTGGTGAACGAGCGACACTTCCAACAAGGCAATATGAAGTTAAAATGCACGGCGACAATATCGCGAGTGTACGCAATGAGCAACGAAGCGTTGGTACTCGGCGAACGGAAAGCATCGCCGCTGCAGATCAATTTAGACCAAGGTTTGCAGTGAAACTTCTTTTGTCACTGAAAACGAGTAATGATTGCGATGTCATTTGCAGCGAAAGCGAGCACCTCGTCGCCGGTTTCGATTGTGAAGCCGAATTTATATTCGCTCGTCATTTGGGTGGTGATGCGTTTATTGTGAACTTGTGGGCAAATTTCCAAGCGCAACCTGCTGTTCATTTTGTATGAGAAAAGGGTGCCACTGTCGTCTTAAACCATTTGCTAACTATCGCTTTCTGTACCCATCACAAACACAACCACAAGAAGCTCGTTAATAACCCATAACCTATCGCCGAAATGCGATACTTGGAAATGGTTTCCTCCTTTCGAGCCTTTATTTATGCTTTTCCGCACTTTCTTTTTTCGCACATTTTTCTCCTTTTTTTCTCGCTTCTTTTTCGTCGCTTTCTTAAACCTTTTCATTGTGAAAACGGCCAAAATAGATGATGGAGAAGATGCCCTATGCTTCGAGCAGCGATCGTGACCAGTGTTCTCAATGCTCATCTCTCCACTCTAAACTCGATACTCGAACATTACTTTCGACGCTCGGCAATAAATACAAACGGATCGCTTATTTGACTATTGTTATCTTCGAACAGTGCCTAACAAATAACTGGACATTGTACATATCGACTTCAATTACATGTGTGAATTACTCAAATTGTACACTTGTTGCTCGATTCTTAACTATCAACCGAGTTTCGTGAAAAAATACACGCACGCGAAAAGTAAATTGCAATTTACTACACCCAACTCAATCAACACTTTCATCCACCAAACTGCGTATTAGCTCTGTAAAGTGTTGTCAATCGCGAATCGAAACATTTCATCGAAAAAAAGCCAAGATAGTAAATCAATTTCGCTCTAAGAAATTCATTTGTCTAGATTTAGATTTACAAAATGTTTTTATTTCCAATTTCTTGTCAACACACTGTTCCTCGTTTTGTTCGCAGCAGTAAGCAATGCGCTTAAGCTTCCATCTAATCGTCTCTTCTTTAAGCGATTGTCTTTCTTTGCAGATCGTATCCGAAATGTTTGCAAATAAAATTCGCTGCGAGTAGCTGTACGTAGTACGTTCATCATTGTTACTATTAGTTAATAATGACTCTGAAACTTGCGATCTTATGAATTAAGGACAGAATGCACAGAAATTGCCAAATGCACGCAATCGAAGAACACGCTTGAGAAAAAAAAAGTTCAAAAGTTTTCAACACGAATTTACATTGTGTACAAGTCGAGCTTTCATTTCGCTTGTTATTTGTAAAATAAAAATTGTTTTAAAAGTATCAAAAATGAAAAGCACGTCTTTCTCTCGTCTATTTGAAGCGCGCTAAGAACGCCGCTCTCATTTTTCGCTCTCTTCAATGTAATGACGCAAAAAACTTCTCGAACCACGATTTGCATAAGGTGTGGTTGAATACGGGCGCTGTTATAGACAGATTTGCGATTAATTTTCTGCATTTAATTTCGACTTTTAATTGAGTGCAATTTCGCTAAATAGCGGACACGATGTTGCTTTCGATTGCTCGTGAAAGCGTTCGCTCATCTCTAACTCATCGTTATTGTTGACGCGAAATTTGTGATGTGTCAAGAAAACACAATGGATGCAGCTAACAAAATCGCAAATATATGCAAATGTAAGCGAACGAGGTCGAAGATCGGTGCGATCGCGCTTACCGTGTGCGCAGCGAATGAATCTTTACTTTCCGAATGCTGACAAACAAAAAAAAAGTTTGACGGCGAAACATTTTTTTCATAAGTGTTCTCTAGCTGTCAATCATTTTCGGTACGATTCGATTTCAGTGCCATTACAAGTAACAAGCACGCAAAAATAAACCGAATTCGGGTAAATAATATAAGTGAAACGACACGCTTTTTTTCCTATGCAATATTCTCGAACAGCAGCGCGAAAGAAAGAAAAAAGTTTCTCGAAGCAGAAGCTGAATTTTTCTTTTCGCCTTCGCTCTCGTATAGCTTTCGTTCGCGAAAACTTTTCGAAATTAGCGTTCATGCAATTTACAAAGTGAAAATGAAATTCAATAATAATAATAAAGAGAAGTGAGAGAGAGATCGAGTTAAAGTGAAGATGAAAATAAAAAGATGGACGCGATGTGTAGAAGAAGAATGCGAAAAACAAATTTCGAGCGTGTTACTCGCTGCTTGAAACTTTGCGAATGTAAATCACAAAGGATTCGCTCGGGTCGGAAACGACACACAAGATTTACACACACGCAAAAGGCGAGAGAAGCGAGCAAAAAAAACGTTACGTTTGAATGCAAAACAGAGGAGAAAAAAGAAAAAGATGAAAAATGGTAGAGATGAATTTTTGTGCCGAAACAAGAAATTAAATTGTATACAAATATCTTCATTATAAAATCAAATCGCATCGATTTTTCTCGCTTTGCATCGGGAATCTTTTGTTTCGCGAAAAAGTGTTTTCCAAACAACTGAAATCGTGAAAAAGCAAAACAGAAATTATTTGATCGAAGAGTGAGAGTAAATAGGCAAAAAAATGAGCTCGCAGTTTACACTTTCTCTAGTAGTTGGTGCTTGCCCCAGTCGTAATTTGGTAAATGAAAAGCGTTCGCATTGTTTCGAAGGATACACTTTTTATCGTTTCTGCTTTTGCTTTTCGTCGCTCGCACTATTGTTTCGCACTCAAATTAAAAAGCTGAAGTGCGAGAGCGAAATAAAAAAAAACTCGAGACCGCAAGCAGAAGATCAAACTCAGCGTTGACATGCAATTTCACATATTAATCTTTTAATTTTCGAATGCACCGTCGTCGCCGCGTTTCGTCGCTCATTCGTCTTTTTCGAAAGAGCAAAAAAACAGCAGCGAAAAAGCCATCTTTGCCTTAATTCAAAATTCAATACTCTGTTTAAGTTCGTCAACGAATTTCGAATTTGCAATCGCCTCGTTTTTTGTTTTTTTAACTCAATTTTTTCGCTATTTCCGAAAAAAAACTGAACTAAAAAAACTTTTTATTTCTCAAATGTGATCACATCAAAGTGATGCATAAAAATTTTTTTTGAATTCATCAATTTTACATATTAATAGAGCACGAGAGCGAAAACAAATATTGCGTTTAATGCGAAATGAAATGCATATTGTGCATGTTAAATTCGCTTTGAATAATTCTCTCTTCCCAGATTAAATCGCGATAATTACAAGTGAAAAGATTTTTAATCTTCAAGCCGCAAATACAATTTAAAGATTACAAAACGAAAGGTCGCTATTTACGCTGAATTAAGCGTCGAAATGTTCATGCTGAGTAGCAAACTCTCCGTCTATAATATGTGCGTGTGTCTCTCTCTCTCATTTTCTCAGCTCCTTGCCGCAGAAGTTAAGCAGATTAAGCTTTACGACATTTCGTTCGTTCTCACCGCAAAGCAAAGTGAAGCAAAAAGCGGCGATGCAATTTATTTTGAAATTATATATGCGTTTTAGACGTCTACTTTGGAGTCGAAATTTCATCAAAATTTCATATTCGACACGCGAATATTTATCATAATTTTATTTTCGTTATACGAAAAAAGGCGAAACATACGCAAGTGTATCATTTCTGCCTTTTTTTCAATGCAATTTTGAAGGCGAAATTTTCGAAAGAAACAACAATAAAGCTTTCACAGTTATTCTGTGCTGTGCAATGAATACGAATTATTTGTTTTTTGACTTCCTAGCTCGCGTTCGCAACCATGCACACACCACCTAAACACATTGCGAGCGAGAAAAAGTGACGCGCACAGCGTACGGTGCGACCGAAATATTGAATATTGATGAGTTTGTGAAAAAGTGACGCGTAAAACAGTTTCGTTCGCTCTCTGTCCTCTCTACTTCTCTTCACTTTTTAAATCGCTATTTGCGGAGAAAACCGATTGTTTCTGCGAGACTGTTTGCTCGTTTACTCGCTTCAATTCGCCTTCCGTCAAACGTATAGAGCTTCTCTCGGCTCGTTTCGAAATCGAAAGTGATTTCTGTGTTTACCACTTTTTTTCTCTCGTGAATTACTTTTTGGGTCGTCACTCGGCGTCCGAATAAACACTCGGCAGCTGCTGAATCGCTTTACAAATTTTAATAGCCGTTCGCAGCCACTAGAACTAATAATTTTTACAAGTGCGCACTGAATCGCATTAAATTGATGAAAAGCGCATCAATTTTGATTGCTTTTTCGATTTCTCGATTCGTGTTTTTCTCATTGTTTGTGTTTCAATCGTTGAAATTCACTCTTGTAATTGACTTGTCAGTGTTTGTGAGACGAAAGCAACGCATTTTCTTTTGCTTTCTTCTCTTCTCTTCTCTTCTCTTCTCCATCCGACGCCGCCTTCTCCGCTGATGTCTTCTCGTTTTTCCTCCGCGCTCGTATTGTAATTTCGGCATTTCACTTTGTAATTAATTTGTTTCGTTTTGCTCGCGAGATGGTCAACGAAGTAGTTTTTTTTTTGTTGCTTTTCCACATACGAAAGTGGCCGCAAACAACAACGCGAGAGTAAATAATGCGTTTTTAAACAGCGCAATGATTTATGGCGACGTAAACAAAAACGCTTTTGAATAAACTAACTTCGTGCGAAAGCATTCAATCAATACGCAAAGCTATTCTAATTGAATTACAAACACGTAATTAGTGTCGAGCGAAAAAGCTAAACGATATATGATGGTGAAAAGCGATGAATTAAATTCTCTCTCTTTTTTTTTATATTACAACGCAGCAAAGAAACAAAATTTTTTTTCCCAAAAACGAACGGCTCATTAAACGCACTATTTCGCCAGCCGCAATCGAGCACTTTTTCGCATTGCGAGCAATGAAAACTAGCGTTTCATAATTAAAGCGCATTGCATAAATGTCTATCCGCACTCTTTATGTTCGCTTTTTTTAATTGCACGTTCAGCCAAAAAAAATGAGAACGGTGCTTGATTTCGAAGGCGTACTCACTCAGCGTCGTCAAATATCAAACTTAATAACTGAGCTAAACTCAGAAAAAATTTTTTGCGAACAGCAAAAAGTTGACATCGTAGATTGGACGCACTTTTTTTCCTCGCTGATTAAACGCAAATGTGCGACTCATTATCGAATTATGTAAAAGTTTCTTTTCGCAGTGTTAATTAATGAAGCGCGATAAAAAGTGGAAATATGGATGTAATTCATTAATTTTCTCTCTCTCTCTCTCTCTCATCGCCAACTCTATCGCAAATAAGCTCTTAATGAAAAGCAGAAAACAATTAAGCATCGATAAGAAGAAATAACGTAAGTTATGCAAAGTAATAAGAGTCGAGTGATGCGCTCACGAGCGCGTAAATGCTTCTCAAGCTACGCCAGAGTTCGATGCACGCTTTTCAATTCTTTAATTTTCCGCCAAAAATTCTCAAAGAAAAGAAAACATTCGCTGATGAAACGTCTCTTGTGTATTGACTGTTTTACAAGCTCTTGTGTTCAATTAACTACGCTTGTACATTGCATAAACCAATTTAGCAATCATTCACTACTCTACTGCTCTTTGTTATTGAAAAGCTTTCGAAGAAGCTTTCAAGAGACGCAGAGCAAAAAAGATTCACTCTGCATCTTCGTTTTAATATAAATTGATTGCAAACGCGCTTTCCTCTGTTTACCTTTTTTTTTATACGTTTTTTTGTTTGAATGATAAATATGAGCGCTGAGTTCTCATTTGGTCGCATTTCATTTTTTAAAGCCATAATCTTAAAAGGGCGAAAAAGATTAGCGAAAAGAAGTTAGCGAGCGCAAAGAAGCGAAGAGAGGCGAAAAAATGATGTAATTTGAGTCTATATAGTGAAAGATGAAAAGTAAAACACGCTTTAGGCGATGTTCAGCGCACAGCTTCCATAGAAATATTTTTTTTTTTAAGTCAAGCTAATGGTTATTGCTGCTGCTTTTTTTCGCAGGCATATTTTGCAGGATTAAAATTTTAAAAGATTTTCAAAAATATTTTCAAAGATCTAAACGGATTTCCGCGCAAAAGCTTATATTTTGCAAATTTTTAATGTCTTTTCTCTTTTATTTTTATTGACTTTAAAATAAAAAAATGTTTTATACCTTGTGAAAAGAAGCGAACGTACAATTTCTACATTGAATTTGTCGTAATAACGGTAGCAACAGTAGCAGCAGCAGTAACGCGAGTCTCTCTTTTCGCTGCATTCAACGACGAAAATATGAATAGTGAACATTTATGAAAATGTTTCATAATTACTGCGGTTTTTAATGTTGGCGTTTGAATCGAATTTTTGCTACGCTAAGAATCGCGCGAATTCGTATAATTAAATGAAATTTAAATTAAATGAGCAATTTGCGCGCAGTGGAAAAAAAAGCGCTCGAAAACGATTACGCGTTTACGTACTCGTTGCTTTTTATTTCTTTACTCGACGAAAAGCGTAATCGACAAGATTTGCGCCGAAAATTACATAATTTGCGTGAAAACGGAGTAAATTACGAGAATATACGAGCGGTGTTCGTTATTGTGACGGCGAACTGTGCTTTCGCAAAACAAAATGTAGCGTCGCAGCGAGGCAAAAAACGAGCAAAAGCAAAAAGCGAGATGTCATATTCCTCTCAAATAGATGGTTCACAGCTCGTTGCGACCACTCGCAATCCATTCACGTAATGATTTCGCATCGATTGTGCGAGTGCATTCAAAAAAATTTTTTCAACGCTTGAAATACTGCACACAGACATAAAATGAGAACAAAAATGTATGTGCATTTAAATGCTAAAATCAATGACTGCTTTTGTCGTATTAACTTCATGAATATTAGAGATGACTGCTGAATGATGCATCGCGCTGTCGAGGCAGCGCCAAATGCAAGCTGTCAATCTTCGTGCGAAATTGTGAGATATTCGCTCGCTTTCGTTGCTTGTTTGTAAGCTCACTGCTCAGTGGGTGAAGTGACTTGTTCACTGTCGCAATCGAAAGACTAGCGAATGAAACGAACAAAATTGAGATGAGATGTTTAAACGAATCGCATCGCGATCGCATCCTTTTTTCTTTTTATGAAAATAAGCACTTGAGCAATGAATGTACTACGTATCAAGTGCGCTGCGTGTTTCTACAAATTCATTTCGCTCGAACGTGTGATCGCAAGAGAGGCTGCGATCAAAAGAAAACTGCAGCCATATTGTCGAGCGATAAAACTGTAAACTTGAACAGTTCAATATGAAACAGATTTCGAAAAGCCTATTTGAAAGCGAAAGTAGAAGAGCTAATTCACATCAAAATCTGTTCATCCAGAGGATCAATAGAATCGTTCGAGTGTATTCTTTCAATATAAAAAAATAAATTCTACTCCATCTCTTCAATAAAAAGCCAACTTCGTTTCTTGCTTCTTTATCCAGATTCACTTCATTTTTTAGATTCGAGCGTCGAATTGTATGTTTTAACTTTTCTCTTAAGCAAAAAAATTTTTTTTCGCTTCGAAACCAAACAAAGCTTTTCTATGAATACGAAAAAGTGTGTTCGAAAAAAAGCGCAATCTAATTGGATTAACTGACACGCATAAATTCTTTTTTCGGTCACAAAGAATCGCTGCAAAAGTGAGCAGGTAAACGCCGAGCTGAGCAGCGGATGGCGAAACGCGAATAGGCGATCATTTCGAATCGAATTTCGCTCGCTGCGCGATTCGCAGGCACCCTTTTTCGAGTTATGAATTTGGAGATTAAAAATTTAAAATATTATTGAAGTGAACTGAGCTGCATACAGCGGTGATCAATGACTCTTTCCGATGGAGAAACGCGTTATCCGTTAATAACGAGCATTTCACTTCCACAAACATTGAAGTGAAAGAGAAAAAAAAGAGCAGCCGACGCTTTATTATTTAGATAAGACGAATTTGAAAATGGATCTTTCGATAAATTACATTTATTTTCGAGCTCAAACTCGAGGTAGCATTGTTCGCGACGAGTGAAAATTTTCATTTTACTTCAAAGCTCATTTTTTGTAATTCAACGAAAAGTTTTTTTTCGACGAAGACGCGAAAGATTAAAGCAGAACAGTACGAAAGGGTGTAGGCATTAAATAATGGTCATATTGCATACGTCTCGAGCGCTTTCGTACGAATCCACCCAAATGATGATCAACTGTATCGGGCGATGAATGAAGCTCGCCATCAGACGCCAATTTAATGGATCGATGTAGAGACTAGTTTAAACGGCAACAAATGTATCGTTTTCATCAGTGGCTCAATAAAAGTTCGCTAAAACAGAATTGTGACGTGTTGTGTTATCACCGAAACAGACTTTCGGCAGATATGAATTCGCGGTTTTAGTTGATTGTGTAAAGCCATCTGAATGCATCCTCGTGTCAGCGGAAGTGATCGTCTTCCGGCTAATGTCCACACACTTCATTAACCTTATACATCATAAATAATACGTCGGATCGCATTACGTTGTTGTTGTTTGTATCGACAAAATAAAAAGGAGCAACGTTTTGCTTATATTGTTATCGCTACCATATATCGCATCGGAAACATCATCTAAAAACACATTTTGGTGCGTTCTCTTGGCGGCAAGCAACAGATCATTGCAACAAACTGAAATCAGTTCTCAGTTGTTTCGATTAAGCGACGTAAAAGCGTTTTTTCTTATTTTTTTTAGATGCTGCCATTCACTGAGCGAGTGAATTGTTCGCATTAATCACAATAAAAGTCACAAAATAGAGACAACAAATCTTCAAGAAAATATTTTTCATCTTCGAGAAAGAAAGAAAGAGAGAGAGAGAGAGAGAGAGAATGTGTGTTAACTGACAATTTAAGTGCAGTTTAATGCTACGTGCGAATCTGTTCTGCTTTTGCTGCAAACAATTCGCCAAATGCAACTAAATTTACTGTCGATTGCATTTTGCGAAAAAAGCAATTGGCTATTGAGTGCGAGAGCGAGTGAGTGAGAGCGAGAGTCGAGACAGAGAAAAGGTTTTTTCTTTCTTATGTTAGTTTCACCGTAAAAGAAAGAATTTAATTTCGATGCAAAACACAGCACGAAAATCAAAGCGGAAATAGAAAGTGGACACGCCGTTGCGTATTATTTTTGTCGGTCAAAGAGCATTTAAAAATTTGAGTAAAAAAATTTTCAATTGCAAAACTATTGAAACATAAAGAAACACGAATTTCCGAAATGTGTAGAATACGGAAGCAATCGAAATATTGTTCGATTGCAACTTTATTCTCGAAATGTAACTTTTCGGAAACAATAAAAGCAGAGAAGAAAAGTAAAAAGTTTTTTCTTACACAGTAAATGATTGAAAATTGAGCAATCGAAGTTAAATGGCAAAATTTTTTCCAAAATCAGGAGGAATGGTCAAAAGTCTTCTGCTTTGTGGGCAAAAATACCAACGATATCAACATAATTGTTGGCTTTCGCTAAAGGATAGTGTTTACATCGATATGTACATGCAACGAAACGCAAACATCTCATTCATTCATTCATCGCTTTACCCATTCATTCATATAGAATAACACGCGTTTTGTCGCCGCCTCGAGCGCAATGCTTTTTTTTGCATTTGTGTTTGTAGTCAATTTTTTGAAAGCGAAGAGAAAAAATTTTATGTACATTTGAAATGAAAATGGAACTATTTTCGAGAAATAACTGCAAAAAATGAAAAATAAAATATAAATACAAAGTGAATACTACACGTCGAGCAGCACAAAGTAAAAGCTTTTCGTCTTTGCGCGAAGCAAAGCGAAAAAAGAAGTCCTCTTCTCCGTCGAATTTGCGAATAGAAGTATTCGAAAGTAATGCAAAAATGTAAAACAAAAGTTTTTTTTTGTTGCTTTAAACGCGAAAGAAGCTTTTTTGTCCGTCGAAAAAGCAGCTATCTAATATCTTCTATCTTTTCTTTCGCATATTGCATTTTAGCCTAAACTCATTTCGCATTATTAATACTAACTCGTAAATTATAAATGTGCACAATGTCTTTGTGCTCGCTTTGTTATGTTTTGCTTCAAAATTTTAATGACATACTATTTATTTCACTCAGAGGCAACGTAAATTTCATTTTTTTTCTCTCTCTTCGCTTAATCCATTGCAATAATTGACTTCAAAATTCAATTTGACCATCGCTACACATTGGCTTCACGAAAAAATGATCCGAAAAAAATTTGCGTCTAGAAAAATGTCTGAAAAAAAATTTCGCCGAAACTCTTGTATCAAGCAGCTCATAACAAATGACAAATTAAAACAAAAAACTTTTAAGAATCGCAATGTCCAGAGATCATTTATAACAAAAGCTCGTACGGCTATTGGCTTCTCTACGTGAGCATTGAAAAATTTTCATACGGCGATGCAATGAAAAATTATCGCCGAGCGAAAGCAATAATAAAAACGATAAAATCTATATACGATCAACGTTTTTCGAGATTCAATTTTTCGCTAATGCACGTCAAAATCAATATTTCGCGTATAAATTCGAAAATCCTGGTAATTTTTTAGAAAATCATTCGCGCGTGCCGTCGGGAGCTTTGAAAAGATAAAGTAAATACATGAAAATTAATGGAAATAGAACATTGCAAAAATGAAATCGAAATTTTATTTCGTGCCGCTATTGTTCTTTCACGTATTCATCATTTTAAATATGGTTAACTTCATTTTCTTCTTCTTCTTCTTTCCAATTTCTTTTCTCGATAAGCGAAATCTTCGAGCAAAACAAAGAAAAGTGTAAAATTGACGCTTTCGAGTGAGCTTAATGTGAAAATGTTTAGCGAGAAGAGCGAAATTCGAGAGTTTGGCTTTAAGTGAAGCTCAAACTCGATCAAAATTTGAAAATTGATATGTCGGCGACCAGAAAGAGCGTACAAAGCGAAATCAAACAATTGGATGTGTCAACATTGAAAACGATCAAGTTAATATAAAAGTAAAGAGCGAAGAAAAAAAAGCGCACGTTTAAAGCAATGAACGCTTCGAGTGCACGAAACGCACGCACGCATCGCTAACGTAACCGCTCACACTTCATCTTTCCGCGGCGAATGATGAAAATCAAAAAGTGCGAAACATAAAATGCTCAGGTAGAAACGCTATCTGGCTTCACTGCATAGATCGCATACCAAACATTTCCCAAGCGTTGTTTGTTTATTTTTATTATTTTGTTTCACTGTCATTTATAAAATTGATACGCGTATTCATATTTTATCTGCGTTCTAAAAAAACTGCGCTTTGTTCCTTTGATCGTTCAGTGATTTGATTTCTTCTTTCGCTCTTTTTTTCATTTCTTTTTTTGCCTTTTTTAACCACGAAATGACAAAAAAGTAGAGTTTTGCCCACTAGAAATTGTGCAAATATTGAATTTTTTAAGATGAAAGATGAGAAATCAATGTAACCAAATCTTCGTTGGCTTATTTCGCAAAAGAATAACGTAGATCACATTTCACAACTTTACGAGAAGCGAGGCTTAACAATTTTTTTCGCTCTTTTGATTGTGTTGCTGGGAAAAAAAGCTTTTGCTCGCCCGTAAACAAATTCTACACGCGTTAAAGGCGAAACGCACGAATAATATGTTTTCGAGGCAATTTAGCCGCAAAAATTGACCATAAAAATTTTGACAGGACAATGAACTCATTCAATTCGATCGTCAAATGAAGTGATTATCGGTCGCGCTTTTTTTCACATTATTTCTAAATGTAAAAAAATGCGCTCACGTTCAGTGTTTTGCGACTCGCGAACCGTTTATTTTAATAAATTGTCGGAAAGCTTTTTATTACTGAGTCGAGTTGTTTTTTTCAAGCTGCGGTGGACAATTTTCTATGAAAATCGACGAACGCTGTGCATTTAAATGAGCAACTTCTAAATAATGCATACGGTCGAAGCGCTTTTCTCAATCATTTATCGCTTGCCGAAATGGTGGTTTATTTCTTTTTAGGTTATTCGCGGCTAAATTACGCAAATGAACACCGGTGCAATAATTAATTAGCGGTTTGTAGACTTTTTCTGCTTTTTTTCCTTTCTCGTGCCCACTTTATCGAATTTCGATAAACGCGGTTTGATTTTAAATATATTTTCGCGACCAATTCGATTGTCGTCTTTGACAGTAAATGTGATACATCGCTCGAGAGCATGCTGCGAGTTCACACTGAGACCGCACGTTGACTTTATTTTCAAAAATTTAATTTAAAATGCAATGTAAAATCGTGGAACAGTGAAACTTTTTATGGCTGAGCGTCTACGTTATACTAACAAACAAATGAATTAGTGTAATGAAATGCACTTCGATTACTCGAAGGCGGTTCGCTCTTTTACTCTTTATTTTTAATCGTTTTCTAATTTGAAACACTAAAGCTTTGTTTATTGTTCGCTTTTCTTCTCTTTTTGCGGTCTCGGTTAGCATTCAAACACCATAAAAGCGCGTGTATCAAATTTAGATAAGTTCATTGAAATTCATTTTCTCGAAAGCGAAAAAAATTATTTTAAGGAGTTATCAAAATACGAACTTATGGAAAGTGAAAAGCGAAACAGAAATGAGCTACTTTTTGAATTTCGTAAAAATGACATAAAACTGAATTCTCAAAATTGCGAAAATTTTGAAAATAAAGGCAATGAATTGAATTTGAAAACAAAGTAAACATTTTAAAAGCATCGCTTTACGCTTCTGAAAGCGAACGCTAGATGTAAGTAACATCGCATTGCGAAAACTATTATTGAGCTTTGCACTTAAAGCACACTTCACTGCAAAACACGCATTGAACCAAACTTTTTTAGTTTTCAGTTTTTTATTCATTTTCACAATTCATTGCGTTTCAGATTCAATTCTTTTTTTTCCTGTGGTATCTAATTAGCACAATAAGTGTCGGAAGCTGTACAAATTTTTGCAAAAATATTTTTAATCTGCTGACAAAAGTTACGAATTCAAAGCATTTGTTGATTCAAAAAATTGGCTCTTCGTATAGCATTTTAGCTGCTTACTTTTGATAAATTATCAAAACGGTTGAACTTTTATGATCAAATTAAGAAACACTTTCTTTCAATTATTGGAATCATTACTTGAATTTGGCAAATTGTTGGCACTTTATTGTAGTAAGACGATCAAATTTCTTCTCTGGTTTTTATGTCACTTTCCTGATCATATGTATTTATGAATCTAATTTAAAAATCTATTTGAATTTTTCTATATCAAATATTATAAGTAGGAGAATAAATATGTTTATCACAAGATGGAATATTCTCTATCTGAGGCTGGAAATTATTTAATTATAATTTTGCGAGATTTAATTATTAAACAATAACAAATATCGAATTATATCAGATTTTCATTTTTTATGACTTCGAAAAATCTTGTAGACTAAACTACAAAAAATTAAGCTTCAAAGTGTCTTTAAAAGACAAATTAGCATCTTTTTCAATTAACTCTTGAAAAATACGCCGAATTCGCTCAAATTAGTTTTTTTCGTGTCGAAAGCGTGTAAATTTTAATTAAATGAGTAATGAAAATGTATATAAATGATAACAAATGATGTTATGTTGTCTTCTTTTGAGTTTATTTGTCACGTGATAAAAAGCAAAACCGAAAGTAATTCGCTGAAAGCCAAAGGGAATCATTAAGGTTGCGACAAATAGAGAGGTTACATTGAGACGCACGCAAAAAAATGTTAAACGAAAAGTTTTGTTGATTTAACGCAAAACGCAACATCGAATTAAATTTCGCGCAGAAAAAAAGACAATTTAAAGTTGAGTACTTTTAAAATGTTTATTTTAGTGGGCTTAAAATGGGACAACGAAACAAGTTTTTTATATCCACTACAATATTTATTTATAAAAATTTATCAATAATGACGATTTCAGAAATTGAAATTATAAAAATATTTATATAACTTTTTAATAATATTAATTTTTTAATCTTAATATTATAGTTGAATACTTTTTATTCAAAAGTAGTCAGTTTCAAAGACACAAAATAACGCAATATCAGCAAAAAATAAATAAATTAATTAATAAATAATAATAAATATTATTAATGAATATTAATTCATTTTTAAAAAATCAACAGACAAAAAACCATTTTAAGAAAGTTGTAAGAGTGTTGTTGGTGCAGAGATTCAATTAAATCAATGTCTAGGAAAAACTATGCATAATTCACTTTCACAAACAGAATGTTTTCAATCGATAATATTTTGCGCATTTTGAAATGAAATAAATATAAATAATTTAAATAAAACGAACACGCTAAAATGAAAAATGCAAATCACTTTTCTTGTCAAAATGAAATTAATTTACGTGTAAAGTATTTCTTTTATGATACGAATAATAAAATAATAGATGTAAATATAATAAATCAAGTAGTACATGGTTAATTTGTTGAGTAAAAAAAAATAAATACAAAAAAAATGTAAATGACAAAAACAGTGAAGTGATACCAATAGGAAGCTTTTGTTATCTTTTTTTTCGTACAAATCTTCTCTTAAAGATAAATTATATCAATGATTTATGCTCGCAAGCACAATCTCAATGTAATATCTCTAAATAAAATTTAGGTTAATTACTCAAGAATTAGTTTTGATAATTATGAGTTCAGCGATCTATCGTTGAATGGAAATTATATTTTCGATTAGCTTAAGTTTATTTATGAAATGATCGTTTTATAATTATAGTCTTATGATAACATTAATTCAAAACGGTTTTTATCAAGTAAATTTAGAGTTTTTGCCGATTTTAAAAGCAGTAAAACAAAAATCATTTTTGTCTATAAAAAATTTTTTCATTTAAAATCAAAAAATAAATGAAAACATTTTTTTTTTACTTAAATAAATTTTTCACCTAGGAAACGTCACTTCTTTTTAGAAATTATTTAATATAGCTTACATTATTGAGCTGAAAACTAATAAAGTTTAGTGAAATTTATAGCTAAATTATAATTTTTTATTCATTCAAAACCTGTAAAAAAAATTAAAATTGGCTAAAATTTACTTGAATATGCAAAATTTAAAAATGAAAAAAAGTTTAATAAAGCTTATCATCGAAAGATAAGTTATATAAAATATAAAAGGTATCAATTTTATCATTTTCTTAACAAAAACTTATTATTTTTATTAAAAAACCTTAACAATTAACCTAAATTTGTGTTGCAGCTATTTCTCGGCTGCTTTGAATTGAATAATTTATAAAATTAATCATAAAAGTATATGAAAGAGCTTGTGAAAATGAATCACTTTGATCATGAAACTTTTATGTGAATGATTAATGATTATAAAGCAAAGTTTGATATGCATTTAAAAATTTTTATTCGATGAAGTAAAGAAATGAAAGCTCACACTGTTTAGATTGGCATCAATAAACGAAAGCGTGTCTCCCTCTATTGTTTGCAAAACTTTTTAGTTTTAAAATTTTAAGACTCGAATTTAAATTTTCAACAAAAACTAATTGAGAATTATTTTGATCGTCACTTTAATTTTATTTCACTTAAAATTACCTTGTTAAATAAAACTGATTATTAGGTTTATGCAACAGAAGTCCTAAAGCTATCGAAATCATTGAATCTTAGCTCTCTGATCTCAATGTTGAACAATTTAGTTTCTGTGCGGATGTCGAACAAGAAGATAAGCGTTGTTACGTTTTGAACGCAAAATTCTGTTAGAATCTATTAGCTTTTATGCTGAAAATATAAAAAGAAAAAATTGAAAAAATGTTTTATAGCAATGTGATTGAATTGAAGTGATTTGCTTTTGCGTGAATCGAGTATAAAATAGGAAAAAAGAAGAAGAGAGAGAAGAATTAAAAATGCGGCGCTTGTCTTTGGAAAGTCGTCGAAAAAGGAAAACGAGTAAAGAAGAAGCATTTAGTTCGCTTTGCTATCGATAGTCACGTATTCGTAAAGATAGCCGTTTAAATCTAAAATATGTTTCGCTGCTTTTTATCGATAAACGAGAAACGAAAAAAAAAGTTAAAATAATTGCTTTTCTTATGTTTTGAAGATGCTTCACTTTTTCTTTGCCAGAGAAAGCGATAGGTTTTCTGCCATTGAAAAATGAGTTCGATAATAAAGCGAGATGCGAACGTAAAGAATACATTCACACTCATACACAACGCTTTTCGCGCATCAAATGCAAACAATCGACAATTTGTTTTCATTTTTTTTTCAAACTTCACGCAAACAATTTCTCTAAAAAAAGCTGCGAGCATATATTTCGATATCGAGAAGACAGATGGGCGCGATGTTTGCATATATTTATGCTCGCGTATTCTTTTATAACACAGCTTTTGAAATCATTTGTTTCCTTTAGCGAGAAATATTGAACTCGAATGCTTTTCTCGTTCGCAGCCACCTACTTTGAATTACTTTTTTTTTCTCTGAAATTAATTTTTGATAAGAATTGGAAATTTTAATTTTTTCTTCTTGCAAATTTAAGTTTAATATTAATCAAGTGGTTATCCGTTTGAAAACACGAAACACTCGTGAAAGCCAACAAAGTTTAGCCTTAATAAAACACAAATTTTTTAATGTTAAGTTTGTAAAAGTAATCGCTACAAATATCAGGTAAACAAAAGCTTGATACACTGAAAAACAGACACGACGAAGTTGGAAATATGACGAAGTACTAAATCATTTCTATGGTTGTTCGCAGCAAAAAAAAATGGTTCGAAGAGGAAAAAAAATTCAATAATCAGGATTTAGCGTTCAATGCGTGACTTTAAATTCAAACGCGACCACTTGAATGTCTTGAATTTTCAATGTTTTCTCGAAAGTATCGAAAAAGTTTCGTTAGGAAAAAAAAAGTTTAATAATGCTCGGAATTCGAATGTTGAGCGTTTGAAGAGAATGACGCTCGAGCAATAAGTTATTCACTTCACGGCGAGCGAAAAGAAAGCTCGAAAGTAAATTCGGGATTTATAAGCTACGCCGTCCGGAAAATGAAACTTGTTCCGTTTTCAAGCGTTTTTATACAGTGAGTGAGAAAGCGAGAGAGAGAGAGAGAAGCGCAAGAATAAAGAAACAAGTGAACATCGGCGTTCTCTTTCGTTTACACTTCGTTGTTTCTTTTGGCGACGAGCGGCACAATGCTTTTTTTTGTATCTATCTCTCAGTGACTGAATTTTAAACGCGGCAATATTTTACACATCTTTCTTTCATGAGTCGAGCGCAGATCATTTTGCTTTCGACTGCACTTTTGCCATTTGAGATCGAAACAAAAAAAAAGTCGGTCGAAGAAGCGATCTGAAAAACTGAAGATACTTCGAAAAGGAGTGGCGGCCATTGCGATTAAAGCGCATTAATTTATACTCATTGTGTAACTTATTCGAGCTGTCGGTGTTTGCTTATTGCGCTAATCAAACCAATACAAAGCCATTATGAGTTACAAGAGTTACTTTTGTTTGCTTTAGAATTCTTATTTTATTCGCTTTTATGCTTATTTATTAGCCAAAAAGAACATTAAACTAGCGAGTTTTCGCTTCATATGTTACAATAATTTTTTTTTGTTTTATTTGCTTTTACACACAAAATTGAAGTTAATTTGAAATTATTCAAATCATAAGCAAATAAAATTTTTATTCAGTAACACCCAACGCATCTGTTCTTCTATATGATTTATAAACAAGAAATTAAATTAGTGAAAATTATCGCAGACATTTGCACACACAATGATGAAATATTTCGTGATAATTTAGACTAAATATGCTCGTTTTAAATGAGTGAGTTAGCAAAAAATGTTTTCATTATTCGTACCTAACAAAATTAAACTTTTGACACATAATCAGATAATCGCTACTACAAAATGAACTTCAAACTGAAACCAGCGAGGAAAACGGAAAAAAACTCAACAAACCTCATGCTTGCTTATCGAAGAAATTTTTCTTTAGATTTTTAAATGTAAAACGCATCATTTAATAAAATTCAAAAAATAGCAAACACCTTTCGGGATTTGATCGCTTTTAATCGAATGAACAAGAGCGTGTTGTTCTCAATTATATTGAAACACCTGTGATATGTTGTGCGTTAAGTTAGAGTGTCATTGTTAAATAATTTATTAGGAACAATTTTCGCAATAAAAAAGCGATTTTTATTATTTTTTTGACTGCAGCAATTTGTTGTCTCGCATTCGAAATTAAGTTCTAAAACGCACACATTTTCAGCGTTTGAATTTTTTTTTTGTCACAAAAATTGTGTTTCATTTGCTTTTTGAATTTAACTTTCTAATTGATTTTTGCTGTTTCCTTTTTGTCGACTGTTTTCGATCTTTATATCGGACAATAATACCATTCATCAACGCTAAATCTAATAATATTGTATTCGATTAGAGTAGCATTCGAAACGCAAATAGACACAATAAGTAAGCACTCGTTCTATTACATTGAACACTAAATTGTTCATTTCTAAAGAAAATTGCTTTACTGTTTGCTCGAAAAGAAAGCTTCATTATTTGTGCTTTAAGTGAACATAAACGAAGCTCGCAAATGAATGCAAATCAATTGTCTTTCAAATTTACAACGTTTTTCTTTAAGATGTCTTTTTTTATCTTATTTGAATGCTAATGCTATTCAAGAAAAGATAAACAAAGAAATTGTCTTCCAGCGATTAATTTCAATCATTTTACATCTCTTCAAAAGTAATACTTTAACGCACAATTGTGGCAAAATAGTTCCTATCTATTCCATAAATTTAGCATTGAAATAAGCCAATTTTGAATGGAGGAAGCTTAGAGACTTTAAACCAGAATTGTATAAAAATTATATGATTAAAGCACGATTTGAAATTAAAAACTGGATTTGAAATTATTTGAAATAACAAAAATGAGAAAAGATTTAAAATTTGTTTAATTAAATTTAAAATTTTCAATTGCAAATGTTGAATTGCATATTTAAAGCTAATTTCAGGAAATAATTGAATTGTGAATTTTAAAAATCGATTGATGGAAGTAAGCTTAGTTGTTATTTGCAAACAAAATCGAACAAGACAGGTTTCATAACAAGCTTAAAGCGTTATATCGATACAACCATTCAAGTTCAATTGCAGCATCAAAATTTAATAGCAACAATTATTTACCTCGATTTTTATTTGAAGAAAAGAACAAAAAAGTATGTTTAATTACTCATTACATGCGAACTTTAAAGAGATAGAGCGCGATTGATCGCTTGGGTACAATTTCAAATTTAGGATTTAATTTTCAAACATAGGACACTAGAATGCTAAAACAAGTGAGCTGATTTCTAATGAAATGGAAACATTCAAAGCAAGTAGACAAGCAATAAAGTATTTTCGCTTTTAGCTTCAATTCATAATTCTACCTTTTTCTCTTCGGAGAGCAATTAAAATTGTGGAAATTTTATTAAGAGCTGAATCAACGTCCTAGCGCTGCTACAAACTGAAATGTGGAGAGTATTCGAGACAAAATTGCATTGTAGCAAAAAAAAAAAAACTTTGACCAAACTTAAAATATACAGTTTCGGAAAAAATGTTTGTTTCAGCGATAAGTGATGGAGAGACGCAAGCTAGGGGTGCATTGCTTAATTCAAAACTTTGTTTTATAAATAAGAAGCATAAAAGCGCTAAATGCAAAAAAAAATTTATTAACTTACCATTGATGAAATCGAAAAGACAACGAGATTGAATGAAAATGCTGGTTGATTGCTCAGAACTGTCGTCGTGTCGTGTCGATGATTGGCAGAACAAACGATGACTTTAATTTTAAGTGTAAGTCACATAACTGCGTCAATTTAAAACTTGTTGAATTTGATGCTTTGAGCAAATGGTTCAGTTTCACCATTTTTTGCGTAAACAAGTGAAGGACGATGGTCACGGAGTTCAAGTGAAGCACTTTTCTAAAGTCTGAAGAAGGAGACAGTGTTCTCTGAAACGTAACCTTTGCTTGCTAAGCAAAAAAGTTTGCCTCAATGAAAGTAACTTATTTTACCAATTTAAAATAAGTCAAAAATATAAAAGTTATCGTACTAATTGAAACACGATAACTCGTGAACTATTTTTACAAAACGAAACAAGTCACATTGAAATCACTTTTTATTTGCACGCAATAATTCCACATTTGTAAAGTGAGTTTTGAAAAATAAAATTTGTGAATTTTTTATAAACAAAATATCAACTTTTTGCAAACGCTTTTAAATGTGAAAAGAAAGCACTAAAAACTGTGTTCAATTTGTTGATCAACGTTCGAGAGGCGAGCAAACAAAATGCATAGCGGCCATACATTTTCTGAGGCAATAATGAATCTGTTGAATTAAGGTTCCTAACCACATTTCCAAAGAGTCAATGTTTCCAATTCCATTCCAATTTCCACATTTCCAAAGTCAGAATAACGTTGAAGTGCTTATTTTTGCTTCCGACATTTTTTAAAGTTATTTATTGAAGAATTCTTTCTAACTTCTTTTTGTTTTAACACAAAAGCAACTTAATTAACTTGTAATGAAATCGTCACATGAAAAAAATTAAAAATTATTCTTTACTAGCTTAAACACACATTTTGCTATTCACCGTCATTCGAATATACTGAAAACTGTTTATTTTGCAAAGATCTGGTCCTGTCGTTACAATAATTTAGGTCCGGCGAAGGTGCATCGGAACACTTTCTTATTGACGAAACACGAGTG
>NCKU01001062.1:0-29510 GCA_003675995.1 Dinothrombium tinctorium | reverse complement strand
TGTTTGCAATCGCTTTTAAATGTGAAAAGAAAGCACGAAAAACTTTGTTCAATTAGCTGATTAACGTTCGAATGGCGATAAAACAACAAACATTGCGGCAATACATTTTCTGAGGCAATAATGAATCTGTTGGCTTTAGGGTTGTTTACTACATTTACAAACAATCAAAGTTCAAATAATATTGAAATGTTAACTTTGCTTTCGACATTTTTAAAAATTATTAATTTAAGAATTCTTTCTAAATTCTTTTGTTCTAGTCAACACAAAAGCAATTTAATTAACTTGTAATGAAATTGTCAGATGAAAAAATTGAAAAACTATTCGTCACTCACTTAAACACTTTGCTATTCACCTTGATTCGAATATACTGAAAGCTGTTTATTTAACAAAATTGATAACTGGGCTTGATTTTACTTTTCAATGCTTTTAATTTTGTCGCGAATTCTGGTCAAAATCGATTTCTTAAATTGCATTTCAGAGTGATAAGATACTTAATGATCAATTCGAAACAAATTTTCTTTCCGAAACTGTATTTGATGTGCAAATTAAACGTGTATAGCTCGTCGAGTGTGAGAGAAAGAACTGCTCATACGACTGAAAAGCATCTCGAACATAATGTTCGGTGAAAATCGTATTGATAAATTAGAATTTTTCTCTCACTTGTTGTATTTGCTTAGAATCGATACGAACGCCGGCGTAACTAAACATAGAGTAGAACGCTATTACAAGTGTACTCGACTATTTAACTTCATTCGCACCTCGATTTCTCCGCGTGTGGTATTGGACTGAAGCAGCAAACGCTAAAAGTTTGCGAATGCGGGCAAAAGCAGAAAACTTAATTTAATTCGGCAATTATGCTCTAATCTTCATCGCAGCGTTCACTAGTTTCGTGCACACTTTTCACCACCAGTTTCGTGAAAAACGTAAAAAAATTTTCAAATAATTACACTTTCATTTCGAATGAAAAGTTTTAATTAAAATTTTGTCGCTTTTTTATTGTTCAAACAATGGAATTAAAAGCTATTAAAAGTAATTCGTTGAAAAGCGCTGTAAAATTGCTCAAAACGCGCGTTTCTCTTTCGCGCGCCACATATTTTGCTTTGTATCGCGAAAAATGCGAGCGAAAACAAAAATTGTTTCATTTTTCGCATTCTTATTGCTGTTTTCAAAAAACAAAACTTAATTGCGCTCATTGCTTACTACTTGAAAAAGCTTCCTACCGTCGAAAGCGCACTTCACTGCACAACTCAACACTGCAAAACATTTTAATTTTATTCGTTTTCTTCGAGCAGCTACAACCTCTATTCACTCTCTCGCTTTCGCTTTTGTTGAATTCACAATTTTAATTAACCAAATTCTCTTTGAAAAACGAACGCTCATTTGTGGCAATGCGGCAAATAGCAGCACCTTTCCAATGCACGCACGAAGAAGCAACATTTTTCTCAATGCTTTAGCTTTAAGAATCGCTGAGCGTTGCAAGTTGCAACAACGTACACATTGAATTGGCGCTATTGCGGAGTACAAATGCGCCTATTAAACGAGAATCAAACGCGTTTATTTGATTGAATTTAGATTAACCGCACTCGCAATGCGCATTAAGCGCTGCCAGTGATTTATATTTGCATGCTTATCACGAAATTTGCAGCGTTATTAATAACGTTTGACAGTTTATTTGCAATATGACAAATAAATAATAAAAAAACGCAAAGAAAGCGCCTTTACTTACTCACTTTGATAAATTTTCAAGCATTACAAGTGTGCGCTTTGCGAACGAAAATGGTTTTCAAAGCGAAATGATTTCACGTCAAAACGATAAAAATGTTGTAAGTATTTCGAATTCATATTGAATTTCAAACAATGCTCATCTATAACGAAAAACATTGTTTTTCTGTCGATTTCTAACTTTAAAATTTTGTTTTACTTTCATCATTAACGTTGCTCGTTTTATCTCTTGCATATTCTTGCAGACGCAACTTTGCGATAATTTTGTCTCTTCCAAGTACGTAAATTCAAGTTCAAATTAAGCACATTGTGATTTTATTTTCAAGCGCTTTTCAAAATTCAATTTTGTTTCATTTATTAATGAATATAATTGAAACTAACGTCTGTCTATTCGGAAAATTGAGAAAATTCGCCGCACATCAAATTGCACTCTTTCGCTTCATGACGTGAGTGTTTTCTAATAAAGCGTTCGCGAATAATATTACATAGGTAGTATGAAAGAGCTGATATGGGCAATAAAGAATTATGGTGTTGGTGAAAAAAATTAAAAATATTTCAAAGTGATCATTACGCGACGGAAACGACGCAAGATATAAATCAAGGGAAAGCTTAAGCTCGAGTTTATCATTTGTTAACATAAACAAAAATTCAGCCATCAGCTATACGAGAAGCAAGTCGAATCAAAAACACATTTCTAATAGAATATTTTGGTCGCAAAGTATTAAATTTCATATTTGTATGTATGAAAAATATTTTTTTGCTGTTCCTTTCGACAAAAAAATTCAAAAAATTTCACTTGGCCAACAGAGAAAATCACATTTTACACATTTCTTCTTAAATGCTACGCTTCAATTAAAAATTGAATTAAATTTTTCCGCGAGAAGCTAGAAAATAGAGCGAAATCAAATCAAGCGTTAATTATATTTGATTTAGAGCAACATCTCTGTGAAAGATGAGTTCTTAAATTGAGTTCCGTTTACTGTAATTAAATGCTTAGTTCGTATTTAATCAAAACTCAAGTCCTTAGCGAAGCTTAATTAAAAGTTAATTATCAGCATCTATACGAAAGTTTGAGATGATAGAGAGAGTTTCGCAGTCACTCCGCTTTCAAACATAACTAATAATGAAGAACTAGGCTGCGAAGATAAGTTTGATGTATTCTCTCCTCCATTAAACAAATAAGAAAAAGACGAATACGATACAGCGCTGGTGTGCATTAAATGAGACGAGAAGGGAAAGTGAAATTTGAGAACGAGAATTTATTTTGAACTTCGCTTGCATTTCAATTCGCGAACTCGGTTTCGATTAAAGCAATATGCAAAATTTCATTGAAGCAAACCAAACACTGCACACACACAAGTTTTTTCAGTCAAAAAATTTTTTTTCACTTCACCAAATGTCTGTCGTAATAAATTTCCTGCGAAAGAGGAAATGGACCAAAGAAATAAATGATTTTTGAGTGAATGCAATCAATTTTTAACGCAGTAGTTTAATTAAATGTATGAACGAAAGCGTGTTACACATAGTTTCGAATGCGATAAAAATTAAAAACTACGATTAATTATAATTTATTGCGATCTAATTCAATTAGCGAGAAGCGCGCAGCTAGAAGCGCATTGCACTCGTTGTCGCTGACAAAAAACATTTGAGCGCATTTTTTTCGCTAGCTGCGAACGCAAATCTGTTTTTAAAGCAATTTTAAAGCGGAATTTATTTGAAAAAACAAACGCGAGTGAGTAAAAATAAAGCTTCTCAAAGCGAAAACGCTTCTAAAGATGGACGCTAACGGTGCTCGACGACTTCAGGCGACCATTATTACCGCAATATCGTACTCATAATAGAGCGTAATTTATACCTTTCAAATGAACGAGCATTCATTTACGAGACACGCAACACTGCAAAATTGATAAGTGAAGAAGATGCATGAGAGCTGAGAATGGCGCATTAATGGAAAAGCAGTGCTTATAATTTAGTATCATTTTCGAGTTACTTTGCAAAAACGGTTTGTCAACATTAAGCAAAGTAGCCCATGCTTTGTTTAACCAATGTCCAATGCTTATTCAATAATCAGATTGTGTAATGCGCGCTTACTTTCCGCAAAATAAACTTCGTTTGCTTTTTGTTCGTCTCTTTTCTTCGCTTCAATATTGATTTTGCTCAAGTGCTCAATTAAAAAACAACAATCGAGTAACAAATATTCGAGATTACATTCGATGACAACATTTTTCTCCTACATCAATAATTTCTATTCTTCGCTGCGCTTCGTAATTAATTTTTACAATTATCTCTACAAAATCTAGCTTCTTGAGCTTTTCATTTCGAGCTCTAACTTCATATTCTATTCAATCAAAATTATTTGAACTTTTCGAATCATTGCGCGTGATATAAAAACGCTGTGATTGCTATAAGGCGTTTATTTCAATATTTGCTGCGATTATCACGAGAGGATAAAAAATTGAAAATCAAAGATCAAAAGCAGCTTTTGATTTCTGATTTATGAGTGGATGTGTTTTTCAAAGAACATTAACAGTGTAAGCAATCATTCATTTCTCCAATGGTCGGTAATTAAAGCGCTTGTTCGATGCGTTTTTAGGCTTTCTTGTGGATTTTGTTCATTTTCACAAATAAGAATCGATGTCAAAAATAAGTCAATATGTGTAATACAATTTTCATTGCCTTCTCATGCTGGAATTGAGAGTTTTTTAAGAAATTTAAGTTAAGTTTTAAGCGAGATATGCCTACATTCTCATTTAAAATTAAATTTTAAGATCTTTAAAAATTAGCCGAACTTTTCTGGTTTGTTGAATGAGTTCTCTAGCTTAGAGCTTGCATTTAAAACCAACAAGATCAAACGTTGTAAACACGATCTTACTTTTGCTAGCTTATCGAATTTTTTTTTCGAATTTGAAACATGGCAATCGCTAAAATTTTTAAAGTTTTGTTGTTGAACAAAATTTCAGTTTGATCCAAAATCGATAGCAACTCTTAAAATTTTTCGCTGTCCACTCGCTTCTCTTATTTTCTCAAATAATCTTTTTCAGCAAATTTAAAGCTTGTATTGCAATGGTCAAACACTAACGACGCGATGCGCTTCGAACGAAAATCGATCAATTTTTAATCACTTTCGCAGCAGTTTTGATGCATCGACGAAGACATTGACACAAGTGTTTCTATGACTACAGTAAGTCATTGTAACAACTTGATACTTGAATAAAACTTGATACTTGCCGAGCTTAATTAGACAAATTGACACAAGCATCTCAGCGTTCGTGTTATTAACCCCGTTTTTCGGAGGATGCCCGCTTTCTGCTTTTCAACTGCTTTTAAAGCGGCGACTTGCTTTCGAAAATATTCAAATAAAAATCGCTTTGCATTCGAAGCGAAGTTGAGCGACACATTGATGCGGAGAGAATGCGTTTGATAGTTGAAACAGGAGCATATTTAACTTAAAAACGAGTGCCGTTTTGTAATATTAGCCGCACCAGTTTGAAAACAAAAGTGCATTTCATTAGTCGAGAAGAAAAGGAAAAGAGTGAAGCAGCGTTCGAGCGTATCGTAAAGCTGAGGAGAGAGAACGCAGCGTGCGAAAATAACGGAACGCAATAATTTTGAAATTAATGGCAGCTCGCTAGAATTCACGTTCGCAATATAATGCGTGTGCTTTAGTAATTTAGTGTTTAGAGCGGAGAGAAGAGCGAAAAGAGAAGAAAAAAATTAAGAAAAAGAAAAGTGGAAAGCGAAAATATATGAGAATCGCTTTCGCTTCGCTTGCTTTGTGTAAATTCGAGTTTTTCAGCGCGGAGCAAAATTTTCAAACGATGCTTAAAATAAAGGTTTGATTCCTCGACGTATTGCAGCGCAATGAAAGCAGCAACTTTTCTCCCTCTTTCAGCTCAAATAAATGATTCGTTGGTTTGATGCAACAAAAATACACTTTTTTAAACTATTTTTCGACCCAAGCTTTTAAATACATTCTTATCATTCTTTCTTCTAAACTCAATCATAATGAATACGCTTTCCGCAGAACGCTTTTCATTTATTTTTTTCACGAATTCAATTTTCAAAACGCACACAAAGTTTAGCTTCAAGATTATTTGCTGATTAAAAATGCGAACTCACTTTTCTGCAATATTTTCTCTACCTTCTCGCAAGTTCGACTCTTTTAGAAATAAATTCTCGCTTTTGCTGCGTCCTAAAACGATTATAAATTAAATTTTTAATTTCCTAATTAAACGCAATTTATTTTATTGTCGCTTTTGCAACGTTTTAAACGCGTAAAATGTTCACTCAATTGCTTCCCATCTTCATTTATTTTTTGACCCGTCGTTCCCATTTAAAACACAAAATGTGACTACTTAAAATAAAAATTCATCTCATCTCGCGTGTATGAAAAGCAAAAGCCTCGGTCACGAATCATTTAGATTCACGGTACTCTTATTTAGAAGATAAATAAATAAATAAAAATAGAAAAGCGCTCATTTATTGAGAAATGTAAAACAAAATTTTTTTCGAGTGTGCCAAACTGAAAGAAAAGCGTGATAAAATGCACGAAGAAATTGTCGAATAAAAGCGAGCAAAGATCGATGCTTCAAAATGAATATTTTTTCTCTTTATTTCACATTTTTCACACATTTTCACGTCGATCACATGTCCAGTCATATTTTGCACAAAAAAACTCTTTGAAATTCGTCTCATTCTGCGTTAAACGATGCAAAATTTTATATTTTTAAGCGAAGCTTTTTAAGATATATGCGCCTCAGTTTAAAACGTTCATGCGAAATTAACTCTTAAGAAATCAAATCATACAAAATAGCAAGCGAATGAAAAGTCTAAATGAATTGTTCAAAACATCTAGGGGAACAACAATTTGAAAATGAAAAACTATTTTAATTTGATTGAATTATTTGTAATATTGACGAGTCTGTAATAGCATTTAAAATTAACATTTGAATTCAAAAGTGAGTCTATCTTTTTGAAACGCAGTGTATCTCGAAGAATTGTTTGTTTTTAAAATATTTAGTAAATTTTAAATGATAAGCTTTCAACAACAAATGTTTACAAATATTTAAATTTGTGTTTTTAATCCACTCTCAAAACATTGTTTCCGATGAGATTTTCAAGTCAAAAGTAAAAAATTTAAAATTGATGAGTTCTTTAATCACTTTTGAAAAATTTATTTCGTAAAATGAAAAATGTTTTTCTCTTTTAATAAAACATATTAATCAAAAGAATCAAAAGATTTAAAATAAAACAAAAATCTTAAATGAAATAAAAGAAATTAAAAATGAATTAAGAATTGATCAGCTAAATTTAAGTGCGTTTGCAATCTCAATCGCGAAAAAAAGCGGCTGTTTTCAGAAAAATATTTTCGATTTCAATAGAGAAAATGTCTTAAATTAATTAACTGGTTGAAATATAAAAAGTTTTCAAAGACGAGAAAAAAAATTCGAAATTGAATCGACAGATGTTTGTGATATTATTGAAAGAAAACTTGAGAAAATATTTTCAAAAGGGAAATTTCTAAGAAATTTAATTTAATAAATTCTTAAGATTCAAAAATAAAAATAAAAAAAAATACTAAAGCGAAATAAGCAATTTTTAAAGTTTAGAAAATTTTCAAAACTTACATTCTAATGTTTAGCGAATAATTAATTCAAAAACGATATTAAATAGGTCGTTGATTGTTTAGCTTCTAAAAAAAAATTAAGTCATCAATATAGACTAAGAGAGAAAATTCCTTATGAGTTTTTGAATAATTTAATTCTTTGAAAGCAAAGCAACATATTATTAAAGCCAAAATTCACTAAATTTAAATTTTGCATAAAATATTATTTCGTATTATTTTTGTTTTTATATTCATTCAAAAATGATATGAAAGCGAAATTTAATTTTGAAATTTTTGAGCCCTTCTATAAATAGAGTAACATTAATAAGCAAGAAAAAAATTCCCAGAATTCATGAAAAGTTTTTTAATATTCATATGCAAATATGTGGGCTTTAAGCAATCGCTTTTTTTGTCAATTAGACTCTCTTACATTTGATTTTCCAATTTTTAATTCAATTTCTTTTTATCTTTACATTTCTATTTAAGAATTTTTGTTTCACTTAAATCTTTGATTGTCAATATACCTGCCCTTCTAAACTCTTATGAATATGATGACTTGATATGAACTTTTAATTTGAATTTTATTTATTTATGCTAACTTAAGACAATTCAGCATTTAGACATCATAAGCAACAAGTTTTGACCATTTCAAGTTCAGATCTTTTAATAGTTTTTTCAATAAAGATAAAGGAGGAACCGTTTTGAGCCCCATGACCATTAATAACAAAAAAATATAAATTTTAAATAAGTTCAATTTTAATTTCGATTTTTTAATTTAATTGAATTTTTTTAAAAATCAACATCTCAAAGTAAAAATTGTTGAAAATCGCGTTCTGAGAATCAATTGACCCTTTTTCTTTTTTTCTAAAACTTGACAAGAAGAGAATTAGAGTCATCAATGGTTTGACTGCCAAATGCTTTTATTTGACATTTCGTTTAGATATTCTGTCTTATGTATCGAGCAATACAATAAAAAGAACTTGTTGGTGCATTTTGGTCAGCCATTTTCGACGAAGTTGAGTCCATCGAGACTTCTGTTGTAATGACAAATTCTATCTTTGTAAATATGTTTCATTGCTTTGGTCATGGGACTAAAAGTCCGTAGAGAAATGGGCTTCTTTCCTTTTACATAATTCAAGCCTATTTTTTATGCTCGTGTTTTAGATTTTTTTTAAAGATTTCTATAAACTGATAAAGTAGTCATAAAGCTTGAAGAGTGATTTTGTCGTTTGATTTAGAAAGTGCAAATTTTCGAGGGCTGAAAAAACGAATCAATTTTAGTGAAATCGTAAGAAAGCAAATATTATACAGAATGATGTAATCAAATTAACATAAACAAATTTTGAATTCAAATAAAAAAAACGAATTTACATTCGATTGTAGTACGTAGAAGCATAAACTCGTAATTTCAATTTTTTATTTAAAGAGTTTTTATTGAAGAATGAAAATTTCAGAAAAAAATTAGTGAAAAAGCTCTTTAAGAGAAATTTCTTTTGATTCGAGCGAAAAATCTCGCCTTGAAAAATAATGAAATTTAAAAATTATTCATAAATAAATGCGCTATGTAAATAATTTGATATGCTTTGTGGAAAAAAATCAAAGCAAAAATGCATATAAAGCTGAAAAGAAGAAGCAACTATTGGAATATTTCAATTCAATTCCTTCGAATTAACAAAAAAATTGAATATTTAAAGTCTAACTCGATGCAAATAAAAATAAAATTAAGCAGATTCAATTTTACGAACTGTATGAATGCAAAACTCGACGATGTTGAATTAATTATTCTTTTTTTCAAATATTCTCATTCAAATTATAACGAATATTCATACAATTTACGTACAATCTTATTGTAAAATATTTTGTTTGAAATTGTAAGAACATTAAAACTTATTTCTCGTGACTAATTTGATCTTTTGAAACAAAAATTTGATTTATTAAGTTAATTTTAATTTCTTCAGGTAAATTAGATAAATTAAATAAAAGATGCTCATTAAAAGTTCACTAAATAAGTTTCAACAAAGTTTTCAAGTAGATCGATAAAACTAATTTTCCTTTATAAATAAAATAGTAAAAAAAACTTTTTCGATTGAATTGTTGCTTTTCTCAAATAAAACTCATTAGTTTGAATGCAAAGCAATACAATGTAAAAGTATAAAAGCAGATGGATAAGAACTTATAAAAATCTAAAAATTTCTCGTTAACAATCTAATCAAAGAACCTCACTAATTTTCAACCAAATAATTTATTTTTAATCGCTTGCAAATCGATTAATTCATTTGTATAAAAAATTTCGATTTTTTTTTGTAAGCCAACCTCGTTAATGATTCTGCATATTGTTTTAAGATTGTTCAGCTATTATGTAACTTGATTTTTTATTTGTTTATATAGAATAGATCTGAACCAGTAAATTTTCTTAATTTCTACATTCAATTTCATGCATCAACTGCCAGTAATCAATTAAATTCTAAAGAATTTAAATGAAGTGAAGCTTCGATTGTAGCTGTAAATTAATTCGCTATTTCGGCATTAGAAGTTATATTAAGTTTCGGATCAAAATGATATTATCGACAATAAAACAGCTTCTTTCGCTAATAATGATGCTTCATTTATATCAACATTTGCAACTATAGAAGAGGAAAAATCGAGCGAAAGAAATAAGCGCGAGTGTTGCGAACAACACAAGCAGCGATAATAAATGACTTTCAAGAGTTGCATTTATGTATTAATGCTGCTACACTGTGATCATACAGCTTTTCCTCTCAATAATCAACCATTGGATTTATTTCTCAAACTTCGTTCACTCTCAGGAAGCTGAACAATCTGTTCGAAACCACTGAAAGATTTTGTTTCGAGTATAAACGCTTTCTCAATCAAAATCTGACTTTTAAATCAAACTCATGCAACTCATGATTCCTCTGTTAAGTGATTCTCAACTTCGAGCTTACAAACAAATTTTCAAATATTTCATTCAGATCTTAACAAAATTTTCTGCAAACATAAATCCTGAAGGAGAAAGTTGAATAAAACTTTTTTGGACAAAAATATACGCGAATCAATCACACGCTTGCGAACTTTACACTCGAATTTACAGCATATATAGTCCATTATTATTTAAAACTTGAGTTTCTTTCATTTAAAATAAACAAGGAGAAAATCTGGTAAGAAATTGGCTCAGAGAAACAAAAAACAAAAATTTTGCCCTTTATTTAATTATGGAGTTGCACGCTAGTAACTTGCTTCGTGTACAGTAAGGAGTAAAATTAATCCTTATTGATCAAAGTTAAGCCAATATTTCATTTTAACCCGACACGAAACATCTTAAATCCGAAGATCAAGGAATATCCGTTTAAATGCAGACAAATAAAAAATTTTCCGAAAATAATAATCTTCCATATGTTTGAAGCAGATTATCGCTGTTAAAAACCACATTTGACTGATTTCAAGAGAAAAATTTGCAAACACAATTGAATGACAATTTTCAACCTTTGGTCAATATTCGCTTTAACAATAAATTCAACGTAATTTCAGGTTTTCGACTTAATTGTCGAACAATCGCATCTGTTGTCTAGCATTAATTATTCAGTTCGAATGAATCGGCGATGTTCTGATACATCTTTTGACTTGCTGAAATGTGTTTGAATGAGTTATTCTAATAAATGCTTTTAATTGATAATACATGTGTTTTCAAAGCTTCACTGATTTCCAAAGAGAAAAGACGAGAAAAGTTTTAAATTGTTACTTCAAGCTACTGTATTAAACTTATTTTTAATTTAAAATGTAATGTAAAATAACAAAATTTTTATCAATTCACTAATTTGTTTTAACAACAAGAATCAAATTTAATGAAATTTGATTCTCACAAGCGATTTAGTAATAAAAGCTTTCACAAGACTTTTGAATGAAACATTTTCGTTTGTGAGACTGATGATAAGCATGAAAATTTTAAATATTAAAAAAATAAAAATAAAAATAAAATAGTTTTAAAAGATTTTAAATTTTGCAAACTTGATATAGGCAAAGTTATATTCATTTAAGCTCTTAAATTAACTTTATCTCAACATTTTTCTTGTTGCAGTGAAAGTCACAAGTTCGTCACATCTGAGAGTTCATTAAATAAGTGCTTTGCTTAATTTTTAAGCGTCTCTGAAATGTTTCTAGTTTTTGTTTTCTTGTTTGCAACTTACAAGCTTTCTTGACCGCCATTCTTATGTAACACTTGAGAAGAACTTATTTGAAACAGAACAGATGAAAAATGTTTAAAAAGCGCTGTCAAAAGTAAAGAAACGGGATTCAAATTTTAAAATTGTTTGATCAAATCCTCGCAACTTAAATGTACATTAGATTGCTGAAACTTATAAATCTTTTAAATACATAGCTGGTATGGTTTTGACTTTTTCTTCAGATAAGCGCTTCAATAACATTTTAGAAATTTAGCGCGAAGTTTACTCTTTAGAAAATAATTCCGTTTTTACATATCATTTTGAAGACGCAGTAGTTTAAATACAGTCGTTGGCAAAAATATGTGCGCAAATGACTTTACATAAAAGCTGTTGCCATCTGTTGACGCTCAATCGCAATGCAAAACTACTGTCGTACACTAAAAAAGATGTTTAATTAAGCTTATGGAACCCCTGCTGCCATCTATAAATATGCTGTTCATATCAACATTTATTGAAAATTCACAATTTTTCAGTTTATGGAACCAGTACTGCCATCTATAATTATGCTGTTCATATCAACATTTATTGAAAATTCACAATTTTTCAGTTTATGGAACCCGTGCTGCCATCTATAAATATGCTGTTTATATAAACATTTATTGAAAATTCACAATTTTTCAGTTTATGGAAGCTTGTGAAACTTTAATATTGTGAATTTTCGATGAAAGTTTATTTTTAAAGCATTTTAATAGATGGCAGCACGGGTTCCATAAACTGAAAAATTGTGAATTTTCAAAAAAATGTTGATATAAACAGCATATTTATAGATGGCAGCAGGGGTTTCGTAAGCTGAAATGAACACGTTTTTTAGTGTACGACAGTATTTTTGCGTTGCGATTGAGCGGCAATAGATGGCAACAGCTGTCCCGTAAACTCATTCGTGCACATATTTTTGCCAATGACTGTATTTAAACTACTTCCCCTTCAATTGACAAATAAAAACCGAACTGTTTTCTAAAGATTAAACTTCCGAGCTAAAAGTGCAGTTTATTTGCTCAATCAAAAAAATTTGTTTTGAACTTTTTTCTTTTCTCGGTTTTTAAGTTGATGTATCGTAACATAGATGCAATTAAAATTGAAACTTGTGAATTATTATTTTATTGCTTATACATGTTACTCGGGGTTCGCTCTAGATGTAAACATTCCAAACTTAAATTAAACTTAAAGTTCAAGCGAAGCAGTATCATTTGGTCTAAGAGAGAGACAGTAGTCTCCGAAATGTAACCACTTTGCTTAGTGCTGAGCAAAATATATTTTTGCCTTCAAGCAAAAAATGAATTATTGAATATTTTACTAGGCAAAAATTGAATCTTATGTTGTAAAAATGTTTTAATTCAATCTTTTTAAATAAATAAATAATAAATAAATAAATAAAAGTTTTGAAATTTCATTTTTCTCATTGTTAATTATTTAAAAAGCGCTTAATCAAAAATTATAAAAGCAAAAATCTTTAAGAGCTTATGAGTACTTTACAGAGGTATTAATTAATTTAAAATTGTAAAGCGATTTTGGTTAATTTTTCAAAAAAGCGTAAAGCTCTCGCTGTATTTGCAATCAGCATTTGGGAAAAATTTTTACAGAAGCTTCTGTAGAGCACTTGAGCATGTTTTCAATGAAAATTTGATATTTGCAAACACAATATTTTCAATATTATTGTTTATTCTTATAAAACTTGCTTTTGTAAAATCGTTGAAACTAATTTCCTGCATATCTAGTACATAGAATTAAAATTTTGCCAAAAATTCATCGGAAATTAATGAGTCATTAACTTTCAAAGTAGCAAATTTCAAAAACATTTTAATTCGAAGAATGCTAAATAAATTCAATGCGTTCATTATTTGATCTGAATAAGAAGCTGGTCTGGTCATAAGTGGGCACAGACGTCAAGAGCTTCGTTGTGAGAAATGTGAAGCTGAAGGGAAAATGAAATTAGCCGTACGAAGTCATAAAACGGTCATAAAATTTGTTTCTGAAGCGAATCGGTTCATTACACTCTCTCCATCTGTCAGCTCGAAAGCAAAATGGTGGCAGCAAAAATATTTTTCGACAAAACATAAAATTTAATTAGCGCTGTGCTAAATGCAAGAATTTAAATCATTTTATCTATGTAACCTAATTCATGAATTCACTGAACAACTGCACTAGAAAAGTAAATTTGAATTGTAGCTCAATATATCTGCGTGAAAAATGCGAACAAACTCGAGGCAGTTAATTTAAGTGATGAATTAAAGTTTAAAGAAGAGTTCGCGCAAAACTTTTCTGATGGCAGTTTTGATGATAGTCAATTTAACGTGGAACAGAGAAAGCATTTGCTGTTGATTAAAGCGAGCATGTTTCTTCAACATATTACGGTCTTTATTCGCATCATTAATTTTCATTATTGTTTGCGTCACTCCTCCAAATACAAACTTCTTCAGCGTCAACTCATATAAAAAATGCTTTAGACGCAAGAATTACTTTCTCACATTTCATTGCTTCGACTGCTCATACTTTTTCTTTATTTACTAAACTCATTCTCATTTCATACTTCATAAATAATCGCACTACTTTTTATTTTCAGCCGAATACAAGCAATCTCTCCTCGAACATCGAATATTCCTGTTGAATGTTTACTTTTAAAAATGTTGCTCAAAATTTTTAAGAATTTAATAAACACTTTGTTAAATTCATAAAATTAGCAACAATGAAGCTCGCTCAAAACGCAGCAAAACTCAACGAGAGTGAAGATAGTGTCCATTTCACAATGTTTGATGCAAAATTGAATCAAAATTCATAAAAATTGTCAATTAGAAAATTTTAGTTGAAGTTTTCATCTTTCTATTTTGTGTAACTTTTTTTTCATCACTCAATACTCACTCGCATTCATTCTTTCATGATAAGATCAAATTTGTATTCTAAACTTGCAAGTGCTAGCCTTTGGTTCATATTACTAATGCTCGCTTAAACTTTAATCGTGAAACTAGCGTCGAAAGATTAAGCGTTGTATTTGTGCACGCTTATAACGCACCGAATAAATGCGCTAACTATGACAATGACTGTGAGTTCAAGTAACACTGTGAAGTGTTATTAAATGAAAAAATATGCGCATACAGTTTCGGAAAAAATGTTTGTCGGAGCGAGAGATGCCAGCTAAGCGTGCGTTTCTCAATTTAAAATAAAATTTTATAAATAACAGTAAAAGCTATGCGCGTTAAAAATGGAAATAATTTTTTTATTTACCTTTGATGAAAAAACAATGAGATTGATTGAAAAGAGTTGATGTTTGCTCAGAACCGTCGTTTACCAAACAAACGATAACTTGCATGTTAATTCAACATTTTAAAGTGCGTTTTGAAAAAATATTTGTGAATGTTTACAAGCAAAATGAACATATCACTTTGCTCAAAATTCAACTTTTGCAATCGCTTTTAAATGTGATAAGAAAGCACGAAAAACTGTTCAATTTCGTTCTAACGGCGAGCAAACAATATGCAACGTGGCATTACATTTTCTGAGCCAATAATGAATCTGTTGAATTAAGGTTCCTCACCACATTTTCAAGGAATCAAAGTTAAAATAATGTTGAAGTCTATTTTCGCTTGCGACATTATTTAAAATATTTATTTAAGAGTTCTTTCTAACACAGAAGCAACTTAATTAACTTGTAATGAAATCGTCACATGAAAAAAAAATTGAAAAACTATTCTTCACTCACTTAAACACAAATTTTGTTATTCACCTTCATTCGAAAATACTGAAACATGTTTGTTTAAAACACAATCGATAACTGTACTTGATTTCACTTTAAAATGCTTTTAATTTTGTCGCGAACCCTAGTGAAAATTAATGCGTTTCAGAGTGATAAAATATTAAATGATCGATCGTGAACAAACATTCTTCCCGAAACTGTATTTGTGTAGCGTTTTAGAAAGCCTAATACTTATTTTGACCATTCCGCTTCATAAAAGTTTGTGTAGCGAGCTGCCAAAAAAAAGAAATAAAATAAAATGAACAAACAGTTCGATTAACAAATTGTATGAATTCAAAATTCAATGATTTTGAATTAAATGTTTACATTCACATTCTGACGAATTTTCACATAATTCACAATCTTATTGTGAAGCTTAGTTTGAGAAAATGTATTAATAAAAAAGAACTGCGCTAGTCCTTATCAGAACTCTTGTTTTGCCAAAACTCTTTACTCTATTGGTCCTAATGTTTATTTGAAATGTTACCAGAAATGAGACAGAATTTTCATTGCTTGTTTTAACCTTTTTTGATGGCTTTAAATTCGTACTTTTTAGTCAAATGATGAATTTATAGTTTTGTTTTCAAAAAAATATTTTGACAATTTCAATCTGACAATTGCATATGAAATTGACAATTGGCGATTCTGGCGACGTGTCAATTCTTAACAGTACCTAAAAATAATAATAATCTTATCTTACTTAATTTGACTAGAAAATTAAAAAGCGCGATACACAAACCTTTGCTTTTACTTTTCTCCGTTTAATAATTTGAAGATGTGCTTTGTTTTCTTATCATCGTAAATTTTTGTGGTCCAATTTTTTGGCCAATCTTGTTTTGTAAAGCAAGCAAAACTTGCAAATTTTTTTTAACCTGCTGGAGTTCAAAAGCAAAGCAAATGAAAGCTTTGAAACTTTATAAGGGAGCTAAAATTTTGTGGCATTAATTTTTACACATTAAAAAGTTTATTATGAAAAATTAATAAACAGCTTTAAAAGTTTTTTTTGTACAAACAATTCGAGTTTCAATTTCAGTTGAAATGAGGGCAATTCGAAGTGTTCATTAAAAAAGAAGAAGGAATGGGCGGACTTCGCTTGATAGTGGCGTACGCTCCTTCCGGTATCGCTACTCGTGCAGCGACCATTTGCATCAATGTTTGATTTGATGTTTGCAGATTGTCGTTTAGTATACATCGAGTTCCTGCTGTCTGAGCGTACGGTTCCGCGTAATCGTGGCTACTTCTTACTTGCCGACCGCCAACATTGGTCGTTATGGATGATTTTCGAGCGGGAGATGAGTAGTAAGACTCTATTTGCTTTGCTTTCGATACCGTACTCTGTCCTCCGTCTCCAGCTGGGAAACAAGCGCTTCTTTGGTAATCGCTCATTGCAACTCCTTCCTGATTAGAATCACATTTGGCGATGGATGAGTTACTTATCCGGTCAATGGCCACATTGTTCACCGATTCGTTTTGCTTGCGAATGCAGAACATTAAGACAGCCAAAACCACAATCAAAACAACGATCGATATGATGACTGGTAGAAGCACCGCGAAGTGGCCGAAAAGCGGCGATGACGGCGATGCTTGTGAACTGACTTGCTTCGGAACTGATATGGAATTTACAGTGATCGCAGTCAATGATCTGTTCAATGTTTGAAACTCGTATTCTGCTTCTGTGGTTCCCGCTTCGCTGTTTGCACTCACAACAACACTATAAGTTTTGCCTGGTATCAAGTGACTAATTACAAGTTTTTCTTGTGAAGCTGGAATTTCTTTGCTAAGCGATATCCATTGTTTCTGATAATTCGGCTTGTAACGTATAGAAAAAGATTTTATGACACAACCACCGCTGATCCATTTCGCCAAATTCAGGGTGACTGAAGTATAGTTAGTTTCAATAAATTCACTTTTATGCGGCGAAACTGGTGCAGCGCCTTTGGTTCGAGCAGAAATCGTTTCGCTTGGCTCACCCGTTCCCAAACTGTTAGTGGCTGTAATGTAAAATTGATATCGCGTACCGCAATTGAGATCATTTAGTTTATACTGCTGAGTAACAGAACCTAATTCTCTTTTCATCCAATTTGGACTATTTTCTGGTCTAAAGTACAAAACATATTCTCCATTGTCCATATCATTCTGGTTGCCCCATCGTAATGTGACCGAGTTAAACGAAACTGAAATAATTTCTAAACTCGGGGAGGTCGGAGGTGCAGCTTCCAAAGTGGTCATTCGCACTTCGTCTGATCGCGGACCTGTGCCGGCGTTGTTATACGCCTGAACGATAATTTCGTATGTTGTTTTACGCCTTAAATTTGTTATATAACTCATGATCTCCTCATTACTATTATCATTGTCGATGGATGTCACTTCAACATTCTTATAGTTATATGAATCGTCTGCATCGACCACACGATATCCAATGTAGTATCCTCTTATTTTGCCATACCGAACTTCCGGTTTCGGCGGTTTCCACTTTACTTTCAATGATTGAGCACCGCTTGCTTCGACAGTCACATCTAATGGCGGCCCACCGGGAACTTCTTCGCTTGTTTCAAAGTTCACAGCTTGACTTCCGTCGCTTCTTCCTACAGCGTTCTCAGCTAATACTCGAACTTGATATTTCGTTAAAGGCACTAGATTATTGATCGTAGCTTTGAGCTCTTGATTATTGGTCTTCACTTGCATCCACTTTGCCGACTCGTCCTTAGACTCATTTCTGTATTCCAAAAGGTAGCCCGTAATCGCACTGTTTCCTGAATACGGCGCTTTCCACTGCACAGAAACGCTTCTGCTTGTTTTATCTTTGATCTCGACGATTGTCGGTGCTTCGGGTACTTCTGCAAATGACTTTTCATTTAGTTTACGACAATTACACTCGCTGCTCACCCTGCACTATTAGCTGAATATTTGTATCGTCGCTTCCGAACTGATTCTTCGCTTCACAGGTATAAAGCGCGGAATCTTGTCTGCCCGTTGACAGGATATGAAGCTGAGAAATCACAGTTTTCTCGCCCTTTGATTCCTCTTTAATAACGTATCTTTTGTCGGTCAGCGCGTCGAGCGGTTGCTTGTCCTTCTGCCAAGCGATGAGCATAGGTAAATCGCCATTCGCTTCACACTTCAACACCGATTTCTCTTCTTTCAAAATCGATAGACTCACAAATTTTGTTTCGAAATAAGGCGGAACTAAACATTGCACGAAAATAACAAAAGTTACGAATGATACCCTCGGAAAGCTTACCGTGAACAGTGAGAAAGACAACTTTGCTAAGACCGGCTCCTATTCCGTTACTCACTTGACACATATAGTAGCCGGCATCGCTTTTATCAGCTTCTTGAATAACAAATGAACCATTTGCATAAACCTGATGTCTATAACTGGACAAAATGTCTTTAAATTCAGATGGATGGCTTTTGCCGCTGTCTGCAAATGTCGACTCTACCGACTTTTTCCACGCGATTCTCGGCTGCGGGAAGCCGTCGGCGGAACAGTCAATCAGAACTTTCTTGCCTAAAACAACAAACACATTGCTAGGCTCGATTCGCCACTTCGGAGGCACATTGACTATAAGCTGCGAGGTGCGATTAACCGAATCGACCTCATTCGATGCTTCGCACGTGTAGTTTCCTTTGTCGTCGTACGACACACGTTTAAAGGTAAGCAAAGAGTAGTCCTCTGAATTTTGCAGCGAAACGAAGCGACTGGAAGCAAGAGAAATGTCTTCTTTGTACCATTTAATGTCGACGGGCGAATCGCCTTGTATCACCGAGCAAACCAGCTTCACTCTCATTCCTTCATTTGCGAAGATACGCTCTGGTAATGGCTGGGCATCAATTAAAGGAGCTATTTTAACGGTTACATGGATGCTGCCGCGTGCAGTGCCCTGTGTGCCTATTGAAGAAACAAAGACAGAGTTTAATTAAATGAGAATCGGCGATAAATAATTTATTGGAGCGACGAATCGGTAAAACGAAACAAGCGTTCGCTTAAAAATTAATCACGCCAATAAATATCGCTTGACACTAATTGAACAGCTTTGTCTACCTTTGGCAATGCACGAGTATTCGCCCTCATCGGCCGGCCTTTGAATGTTATCCACCCGTAAATGTCCGCCGTAACCTTTTTGCGATAATTGTTCGATCTTTTGCCGGTGATTTATGGGCAGAATGTTTCCGTTGTGTTCCCACTTCAACGAGTTAATTGGGTAACCAACCACTGGGCAACGGAGCAGCATTTGCCTGCCAGCGACCACAGTGATATTAGTCGTGCTGCTTTGCCTCACTGTCGGCTGACCGACAATGTTCAATCTTCCAGAGTAGAATGCTTCGCCGACCTCATTCGATGCGACGCATTTATACTCGCCTCCGTCCACTATTTTTGCACTACTTATATTAACGTAGCTGACCACTTGTCCGCCGCTTGTAACGTAATCGCCCACCCGAAAACGAGCGTAGTTCGGCACTCGATTTTCATCGAGCAACCAAGTTACTTGTGGTAATGGACTGCCGCTGGCGACGCAGCGCAGCGAAACGAATGCATTCGGCTCTAAAGTGACCTCTTCGAATGTAGATAAAATAAGTGGAGCGATGTCGCCCAGTTTAAGCTCGCCGCTTCCCTGTGCGGATTCAAAATCATTGCTGGCAACGCACTGATAAACGCCCGCATCCTCCCTATTCACCGAACGAATGTTAAGAACGTAAGGCTGGAGAAGAAAGATTCTTTTGGTGTCAGCGGTCATCGACTCAAACGCGTCGATGATCAGAGCGCGACGATCTTTCAGCCAATAGATCGAAGTTACCGGTGTTCCGTTGACGCTGCAGTTGAATGAAACTGATTTACCGACTTCAGCTTCCACCCTTTGCGGCTCAACAGTCACTGACAACGGCGAGGTTACCACTAAATTGATCCGCACCCGTTCCTCGCCGACACTATTGTTCACTTCGCAAATATATTTCGCCGAATGCGAAACGCGATTTATTACAAATGAGCCTTCGCGATGCACAATACCGTCGACAATTACTATCGGCGAAATGACACCGCTTTCCTCCTCTTTGTACCAACTGCAAACGAGATAAACACATCATTTTCTTCTCGTGATCATAATGTTATTTATGTTCTCGATTACAACCGCATTCTACTATGAAGCTAACGGCTTACAACTGTCAATGGTTGACAGGTGTCCGCCAGCGATTGTCTCATGTAAAGCAAAAAAGAAAAAAATTTAATCGACTAACGAGTACCTAAACTGGGGCAGCGGATATGCTTGCGCTGCACAGGCGAGCTCAACCGTGCTGCCCGCGATCGCTTTGACCAACGAGGTGGCGAACGTGATACGAGGTGCAACAGCGCCGTGAGGCTCTGCGATGTTTTCGGTCCAGAAGCGTGTTCAAAGAAAGAAGAAAAAAGATGAGAGAGGATTATTAAATCAAGTTACGCAAAGATAGCGATAAATCAAGTAAATGAAGACAATGATGAGTTCGGCCGTAATCTGATGCCATTCGGGATATAGTAATATTAATGCTCGGCTACGTACCAGTAACTCGCAATCTTCCTGTCACTGAACTGGTGATAATTTCGCCTGTAAGTTGATCTCGGGTTTGACAGCGATACGAGGCAACATCGTGTCGCGATGCGTTGCGTATGTACAATTCTCCGCTCGAGAGAAGACTAAAGCGACCTGTTCCTGCGAACACATAAGTAACATCATCGTTTAAGCAAAGGCCACATTTCACTTTTACACTCGAAATAGCTTGGCACAGTGCACAAAACGATAAGTTGCGCTCGTTTAGCTTTTTATACGAATTTAGTGTATATTCAACTCTGGATGAGAAATACGTGAATGTTTTACATGATAACTGGTGCCTGCTGCAGCAAAAAAAAAACAAACAAACTCTCATAATGCAACGCTATCGTCTAAATGGTTCTCGAGTTTCTGGCCATCGTTTGTTTTCCGTTGCAATAAAAGCCAAACTGAAAAAGTACGATCACCGCAAGGAAGCAAATATAAATCGGAAAGAAAGCAACGGCGAATTACAACTGTACCGAATTGAGAACATCGCTTTTTAGTCCGCTGTAATATTACAGAGGAAACGAAGCAATGGCAAACACGAGAACGGTCGTGCAAATGGCCATTGTTCTAAAGAAAGCATACGCTGCACACACACACAGCGTCCACTATCGCTGCTCGATGCGATCCCATATTTTCTTGTCTCTCTCTCACAGTCGAAGAAACAAAAAACTTGAAACGTTTGCGTTTCCCATTGGAATGAAGCGAAAAGCTCATTCATTTACGAGGAGTGTACACAAAGAAGCGAAAGATTCAATATTAATACGAAATTCTTTTGCTTTTTTGAGCGGAGATTGCTGAAAACGTGTGTTTTTATCGCATTCATCGCTCGAAGAAAAGTCTTTAAAAGGCATAAACCTTATTACAAAGTTTGACGACGAAACGAAAAAAAAGTGAAAGGGAGGAGTTGTGACTGCGATCCTCGAGAACGAGAAAATGAGCGAGAGATAGAGAGGCGAGCTGAATTGGGTGAGTTCCATATCAAACCGCGGATCACGAAAGTTTCTAACACTTTTCATATGCTCGCAAACCCTAGGGCTTCGCTCGTGTGCGATAGAAATGGTATTCGCGCTGATTTCGACCGCTTTATGCTTATTGTCGACAGCATTATAAGTTTTGCAAAGCAACCGAAGAATGTATAAGAAGTTGAATCGCGAATATTTCATATTTTTGGTTAAAATGCATTGCTGCAAATGTCGCATATTTCGCTTCACTTTTCGCGTCGTTCACTTTGCATTTCGCTCGCACTTTCCTCTATGGAAAGAAAGAGCGACAAAGTAAATGCGATGCGAGCTCGCAATCGAACGCACCAATCATCAATCTGAAACACTAAGTGCATTCATTGCTGAGGTCAAAATTTGAAAGTTTATATAAAGCTTAAGAGAGGCGCGAATGAAGAGCAAGTGAACGATGATTTCTGTCGATTCGAGTAGATCTGATACAAAAGCGAAGCTCACTCTCGGCGAGCAATTTTTTGCGCAGCGTTTTCCAAGTTTGCTGTTCGAACGGAAACTGTTTTCATCTTTAATAAAAAAGCTTTTTCAATCAATTTTATTTTTTCATCTTTTAAAAACTAAGAAATTTATCATATTTTTGGCATCGATAAGAGATATAAATGAGCTTTACGCGTAGCTTTTATATGCAAAGACATCATTCGCTTAAAGAGATGAACATCCATAAGTCGCAAAGTTTTTTTACTGCGCCTTTCCTCGGAATATTGCGAAAACAAGAGGAGGTCGGCGAATGAAATTTTAAAGGAAATCATTGAGGATCGCAGCGAAAACCATAAGAGAATGAGAAACCGTCGCTCAGAGAAGATGATGGCAACAAAGAAAAGATTGAGTGCGAGTTTCAAAAAAAAACTTTCCTCAACAAAGATTTACAATTATTTTCAAACTTTTGAAATGCGTTCTTGCGCTCCTCTCGGAATGCTGCACAAACACGCGTTCGAACCGCAGTTTCGGTGCCGCGGCTGGTATGCAAAAAGCGTTTTTGTGTTAATTACGCCATATTTCGTTCGTATAATAAAAAACACGTACAGTTACTCATAAATACTCAGCTTCTATTTACACTGGCATTCGATCGCGGCGTTTCTCTTTCGAGTGCTGCACTAATCGCAATAAATATGCGCTTTATTTATTCTACATTTTCAGTCCACGAATGATCGGCTTTGTTCTTACTGTCACTTACTCTAAAATACGCGTCTGTAATTAGCTGCATTTCGCATTTGTGTCCACTAATTCCGTACACAAATTGCAGCTGCATGCAAGCAGCGATGAAATTTGTGTTCGTGCAAAGCTTTGCGGTTAAGCGTGCTTTCGGGATGCAAACGTCGCTCATCGTTCGCTTCATTTGCGATTGAAAGTTCGCGCGCGATTCGCGCTTTTCAATTAATCAGCTGAATTTGTATACTTTTGAGGCGAATAAAAAAAATTAAATTTCGGTTTACCTTTCGGCGAAGACGAGGTTATCAATATTTTCTCCTCTTTGAGCCAAGCGATAACGTGCACAAATTCTTTCACAAATGTGGGCACGTGGCAGCGCAAAACGGCCGCGTTTCCGCGTATAACGAACTCGTCGTGTACTTGCAACTTGTACGGCTGATACACAACTAATGAGGGAAAGCGGAAGAGGAATGATGAGCGGAAAGGGAGAGGCGGAGGAGCAGAGCGAGAGAGAGAGAGAGAGAGAGAAGAGAAGAGAAGAGATCGAGTTAGAAGATGAATATTGCGATGCTGCATTTGCATTTATGTGAATAACGACGGCAAATAACGCGCTAAGAATTCGGCGACATTAGTCAAAATGGATTTAATCAATTAACTAACGGATTACTGCTTGAAAAATTGCGAAAAGCTTTTGCCTTTTAAATAAGTTATGAAAAATGGAGGAAGCTTATTCGGTTTTGAAAAATTCGAAGCGAAGTAAAATGCAGCCAAACTTATAGAGTCAAATTCGGCGCACGAAGAAGAAAAAATGAAGACAGCGGCAAATGCCGAACTCGTTGCAGAAATTGTTCGTTTGCAGCGTTTCATTTATCGACACAACAAATATTTGTATTTCATTCGTAATATTTGCGGTTGAAAAAAGCCTTTTTTGCTTTATTGGAAATAAAAGAATGAAGCCAAAAAAGTAAGAAGAAAGCAAAGAGTGAGCGAACTTATTTTAAGGCCTAACGATTCATTACAAAACTAAAAAATTCTTAAAAACGAGTGTAACTAGAATTTTATTCGAATTCTCCGCAGTTAAACATACTCGAGCAAAGTTAACATTGGAGAAACTTTCTCCGCTTCTGTTTTGCGATCGCAATTTGCTTTGTACGTTCGAAAGCAAGAATAAAAGAATGGAGGGTAGCGTTCGACACGAAAGCGAAATCAATAAGAAATTGAGTAAGAGAAGAGAGTGAATGAGCAGCGAAATTGGAGGGCGACAAATATGCATTTTGTGTTTGGCAAATGGAAGAAGAAGCAGTTTTTTGCACCATGAAACTTGTTACTTTCTTCTTCTTCTTCTTATTGCGGCGCTACGTTTTCTTCTTTATCCTCGACTCGTCTTTAATCGAATGCGATACAGAAATGAGTTTGTTCTCGCACATTGGCACTCGCACATATTATCGCCGAGAATGTGTCGAAGAAGCTGTTCGTTTAGTTTCGCTGTTTGTGTAAAGCGTTAAATTTTATTGAGGCGATAATAAGAACGACACATCAGCAAAGCCGAGGAAGCACGCGCTCGTAATATAAATTAGTTACACTCGAAATGTTTTTTGTGCTCGTGTATCGCTAATGTTGATTCCACTGTCATCAGGATGTGTCCGCTTTCTTGCAATGGCGTTAAACGCTCGTTTACACGTTGAAATACGCTGAGAGAAGCTGCACACGAATCGCTTTGAGAATGAGAAACTTTTCTTGCTTTTGCCGTCGCATTTCGTGTTTCGAACAATGCAGCGAGTACATGTACAGTGCAACTACATGTTCATTGAGTACAGTGCTGGGCGAACAGAGCAATTCATTTGCTCCTTCTTTCATTTGCTCTCCGTGCAAATTCCGCAAACATTTCGATGATATTCTAATGAATGTTGCCGCTCGCTTAGATGTTCGTCAAAAAAGAGTTGGCGGAGAAAGCAAGAAAAGCAGAGCGATATTAGATAGTGTCCCGATTGTCACACTGCACAACCATGATTTGTGGAAGATTAAGCTGTTCAATCGAACTTGCTTTCTCGAGACAAAATTGCGCCATTCTTGCTGCTGCTTTCTCTCGCTTTGTTCACTCGACTCGGGCGAATCGATGGGCAATCATCCAAAAGCAGCGCAAAATAAATTTCATAATTCGATCCGCTAACCGTGTGCACCAGTGACTGTGCACAGGTCGAATGGCGGCCGTGCGACGAAACTCGCCGCTGCTTTAACGACGAGAGCATTCTGGTCGAGATCGCGAATAAGATGATGGCGGAGAGTGTAAACTTGCATAATTGAAAAGGGCAATAGCGAGAGCGTTTTGCAGTCGGCACTCGAGTGCGAGAACAGTTCGCGCTGAGAAACGCTTTTATTATTTCGACGTGATTTCAATAAAAAATGAATGAAATTGAAACACTGTTTTTGCTTCGCTTTCTTCTTTTCTTTTTTCGCTCTGCTTTTCAATTTTATTTCGCTTTTACGCCGTATAAAAATATGAATTTAAAGTCGTCGACAGCAGGAATGCAATGCGACGAAAATGCTTGTCGCATCTGTTTGCGTTCGCAAAACGCTGCCGTAAATAAAGCAAACACACGGGCGGAAGCGAACGCGACGAGTAGACACAGGGCAGTGGAGCAGGAAAAGGAAGCCGTCCAAGTCGAGCGGCGATTTGTTCGACAGAGGCGCAGCGAATTGATAACGACACACATTTTTCTTGTTGCTGCTTTTTGTTGGCTGCAATAATGCGCGAGAAAAAAATGTCGCATTCATAATCCGAGATGACCGCAGCCATCAGTACGTTTTATGTAAGCTGACCACGCGAATGGCAGCGAAAACAACTGCGTCCATTATGAAAACAATACGTTAAGCTTGGATTATTTTCTGGGAAAAGGGTGATAGCGAAGAGAAAAGACTCGTTCATCGCAATAGCAGTATTTACACATAATGCCGTTTGAAGAAGCGAGCGGCAAATATAATCACCATCGATTTTCTTCTCTTCTTTCTTCGCTTTCTTCTCTGCCATTCATTCAATAATAAGCTCTAATTATTGAAGCGGTGATCAATCGCCGAGATGAGAGTTCAGAAACTCATTTTTGCCGAGCCCTCATTCTCCAAACGACACCCTATACAAAAATTGCTCGCTGATAACAGGCCATTTGTTCTATGGGACTTTTCTTTCGACGGACAATGTGTGAACGCTGTTCGCGAGGATAACGCGAGCAAAGACATTTTTTTTCGACGACATTATTCATTGCTTATCGGTTAACATTACGTGCGCTCGTTTCGCACAAAACATGAGAAAATTTTTTTCTCTCGCCGATAGTTCACAATTTATAAACTTTTTTAATAGCTCTTCGCCGCTGTTAATGAGTTCTACGCGCGATGCTTGTCGCGCTTTTCCGCTGCTTTATGACTGCACAACAACTCAATTGCACTCATTATGCAAATAAATCAATTAATGAATGACGACGCGCTTTCCAATCTCCTTATCGTTTTGCGCGACCAATTCATATTCGCCATCGAAAACACCGCATCGCATTATTTCCAACACACTATCTTCATTTCCGCAATCATCTAAACCTGAAATAATAATACAACAAACTTTTGCAGCGATATCGCATTACGCGCACAGGACATTGACTTGCACGATCGCTGTAATCGCATCATTCTGCTTTTTCGCCGCTTTTGTCATCCGAAATACACACACACACACTGAGAAATGCAGAGAAAAGAAACAGATACACGCAGACAAAGGCGAGTTGCAAACATTCGCTTCATTGTACATTTGTTGCGATGGGATTCTCGATGAACTCGACGAGACAAAGGTATCCATTAAGCTGGTCGCAGCGCTGGTCGCCGCTCACTGCCTTCGCATCTTGTTTTCAATTTTTAAAATCAATCTCAACGCACAAATCTCGCTACATTTTGCGATACAAACTTCTCTTTAGCTCGCAATTAATTTACTCGTCACTTTTAATACACGAGCTCTCATCGAATTAAGCTTTTTAAAGCGTCCTTTTCGATCTAAACCGTTATCGGATCGTGAACGAACTCGGCAACAATCACTTGCTCGATCTTTACGATCGCTACGGCGAACTGTGTTTAGTATGAAACTAAACCATAATTTTAGAGAAGTAAATTCGATGATTGATTAATCGTTGACAAGATTAATGTTGATGGAAGAAGAAAGATTCTTTTTTTTCGAGGGGTGCGAGAAGAAAAGTACAGACTGCGCGAAGAAATAGCAGCAGTCTGATTACGAGTTTGCTGACACTTCTTTATTGTCTTTCATTTTTACGTGTAAAGAGCCTAAATTTAGAAGAAAGCAACGAATTTAGTAATTCTAGAAGCGAGCAAAAGCAACGCGAATCTGAGTGAATTCGCGAAATAAGCCTGGCCGAATGCGAGCGGATAAAACCGACGCTGCTGCGAAGTCCGAGTTCGAAGTTAACTAAAGTTTAACTTTGATTAAACCTAAATTAACGTCGTTGGATTAAGCATTACACAGAAAAAGAGTCCATTCAGCCAAAAGCATTTGTTTTGTGCCGTCAATTTCGCTCATTTTTCAAGCATACACACACACACACACCATTTACTCCCAATGTGTGTTTACCGCGAAATCCACATAAAATGCATCGCTTAATTTGTTTGCGTGATGATCGAAGCTCTCGGTTTACCTGCTCTCACTTGAACATCGCGGCTTTGTATTTGTCCGACCGCGTTGAACGCGATGCATCTATAGACGGTCGCGTGAACGTCTTGACTGTATTGGCGCGGCGGAAACGGCGGAAACACGAGCGAACCGTCGCTGCGAACATGTCGTAGGCCAGGAATGTCGGTCACTTCGGAACCATCCGCTTGCTCCCAAGCAACTTTTGGAGCTGGATTGCCTCGGCCGACGCATGGTATGATCGCTCCAGTGGAGTTGGAGAAGTGGACTTTACTCGGCGGCTCGGAAATGAATTGCGGTGCTTGCTGTTGCTCCAAATTAATTATCGGCTGCTGCCGGGAAACAGAATCGACTCGCTTTGATATACCTTTGGGAGAAAAGTAGAAAGAAAAGAAGGAAAAGTTTTCAAATTTTGTGAAACCAAATGTTACAAACGAAAATTGCTTTAAATAAGCGTTTCACGTTTCGCAGAGTTTACTCAAGTTTACTCTCTCTCTCTCTTTCTGCTCGCTCGCTCTCTTCTGTTTTATAATTGAATAAACTTCAGCTTTGATCAGTGAACGAATTGAAGAGACGAAGAATACGGCCAAGATTTACTTTTGAATTGCGTCTTGGCAGTAAACAGAGCAAAACTAATTACGAGTACCAAAAAACTTTTTTCTCTTCTTTTATTCGCTTCGTTTTTACGCGAATTAAAATGTTTAAACTCAAATTTTTTTTCTACCTTCGACTCATTCAAATCTTCGCTACTTAAAGCAGCACAGCACGAATTCCGCTCATGTTTCGCGATTAAGAGCGACTGAAAACAAAACGATACACAAAGCAACTGCGGAAACATGTGTTCTATCAAAAAAGCGTTTCATTTCATCCGATTTTTAGCGACGTAAAATAATATTTATTTCGCAGCAAAACACAAAATAATATAAATCAGATTGGTGTAATAAAGTTCGAGCGAAGCTAAATCTGAGCTTTTTTTAGCGCGACGAAAAGAGATTCGAGCGTAAAAAAGTGCTTAAATTTAGGAGCCGAAAGCTGTAATCACAGCCATACAATTGCAAAGTATCGTACGCTTAGCTTTCAACTCTTTTCAATGTTTGCAGCTCGAAGATATCTTTATGGCTTAAAGCCATACTTTGGGATTATCTTTTTTCGGCGACGGAAGCGAAGCGAAAATCGGAAACGGCTCACTTTCTATTCACTGGGCAGCACTCGAACTTGCGATCTCTTTGATTGAATTGCCTTTTGTCGTTGCGAGAAATAGCCTTTTGATCTTTCGTGTTTCGAAAAAAAGGCTCAGTTCACGAATTTAGCAATAAATAAGCGCGAATTTACTTGGCTTTTCAAACGCACAAACTTTGCTTTGCATTTGGCGAAGAAGAAGAAAAAAAAAAATTTGCGAAATTTCTCATCGCCGACGAAATCTCCAAAATGGACGCGCAAAAAACTCGAGGAATGTAAAAAGTGCGAACAAACAGCGAGATCGGACTCGCATCCACTCGATCGCGAATTGAAGAGCATCTTTTGCGAGCACACGGCTTAAAAAGAAGACAAAACAAAGTGTCGCGCATTTTCAACGATTCGTTTTAAAAACTGCATTTGTTTTTGCTCTTCTCCTCTCTACTTGGCTCACTTCTCTCTCTCTCTCTCTCTCTCTCGATCTCAGTGGAGAGTGAAACGAGATTTTCACCTTTTCTTCTCTCTGTTTGAAGCATCGCTTCTTTACACTTTTTTTAGCAAATGCGTCACGAATTTTTTTTCGAAATCCTCGCAAAATAGATAATAAATCACGAAAAATGAATCTGAAAATGGGGAGGAATGACAACAATTCC